>QJPP01004018.1:0-24295 GCA_003996215.1 Jaltomata sinuosa | reverse complement strand
CTCCAGTGCCCACATCTGTGCCAGCTCCAGCCGCATCTCAGTCTCCAGATATTCGGGGATTACTATTACGGCTTTTGGGTATGGTTGGAGAGCGGCCTTCTGAGGTAGCGTAGATATCCACTCAGGGGGAAGCCCTGGGTGCACAGAGCTCAGGAGCGCAGCCTGCTACTATGGCTCCCCTTGCGGAGGTCATTCCGGTTCTATCCGTTGCACATCCTCTTGCTCCTCGTCCAGCTATGACAGGGTCATAGCAGAAGGCGTTGGGTAGGTTTTTGAGGTTAGCACCTCCGAGGTTTGCTGGTACTTCTGGATAGGATCCACATGACTTTATTACTACCTGTGAGGAGATGTTGCATCATTTGGGCTTGTTGGAGACTCACGGGGTTGGTTATACTACCTATCAGTTGGAGGGCCCAGTGAAGTTATGGTGGAGGGCCCAGGTTGCTTGTAGACCACCGTCGTCACCTCCTTTGACCTGGTCTGAGTTTTATGAGGCCTTTATGGCCAAGTTCCTACCTCAGAGTGATCGTGAGCGTCGCAGGGAGCAGTTTACTCACCTTATGCAGGGGTCAACGACCGTCTCAGAGTATGAGACTCGTTTTCATCGGCTAGCACCGTTCGGAGCTATGATCATTCCTACCGAAGCAGATAGGATTCGCAGATTTGTATGGGGTTTGAGGCCAGAGATCAGGCAGCCAGCTGAGATATTGGTCGCCAGTGGTCGGTCATTTCAGGCTATCGTAGACTATGCCCGCACTGTGGAGGACTTACAACGACATGATCAGGGGTCCAGAGATAAGAGGCCTCGGCATCAGGGTGTCTACAGTGGTTCCAGATATGGTGGTAGAGGTCCTGGCTAGTGGAACCGGAGTTATCAGCCACAGCAGTACCAGGGCCAGTCAAGCCGACCGGTTCAGGCTTCCCTTCAGACTTTTGGTAGTACCCAGTTCGAGCAAGGTCAGAGCAGCCATCAGGGCTATGGCGGCCATTCTTCGAGGGGTACAGTTTCTGGGACATCAGGTCGTGGTGGTTATACGGGATCTGCTGGTTCATCTTGACTGAGTAGGCCGTCAGGGGCTTGTTTTACTTGTGGTGCGATGGGTCATTTTGCTAGAGATTTCCCTCAGCAGGGTACAGTTCAGTTAGCCGAGCCTTTACGAGAAGTTCAGCCTCCGGTTAGAGGGGGTGGTCATCAAGTAGAGGTGGTGCTCCACACGGCAGAGCATGTGGTAGGGATGGCAGTCGGGCAGGTGGAGGTCATCGTCAGTTTTACGCAGTCCCTAGGAGACCAGAGGCAGAGGCCTCAGATGCTGTGATTACAGGTACAATTTTTGTGTGCCATCAGTCTGCTATGGCTTTATTTAATCCTGGATCAACTTGTTCATATATATCTGCCTACCTTGTGCCTTGTTTGGGGTTGGCTAGTGAGCCATTATCTGTTCCTGTTTCTGTTTCGACTCTAGTAGGAGATTCTTTAGTAGTGGATCGAATTGTGAGATCTTGTATGCTATCTATTGGTGATTCGGAGACTTGGGGCAATTTGATGATTTTTGATATGCTAGATTTTGATGTGATACTGGGCATGGATTGGTTATCCCCTCACCGTGTGGTTTTGGATGGTTATGCCAAGACCATTACCATAGCCGTGCCCGGTGTATCCCCGGTTGTGTGGAAGAGTTCTGTTAGCCATGCACCATCTGGGATCATCTCTTGTCTTCGAGCTAGGAAATTGATTTCCCGTGGGTGTTTAGCTTATCTAGCATATGTCCGAGATGTTAGTGCTGACCCTACTTCTCCTGAGTCTGTTCTTGTGGTTAGAGACTTCCTCGTTGTGTTTCCTACCGACCTGCCAGGCCTTCCACCTGAGAGAGATATTGATTTCGCTATTGAGCTACAGTCGGGCACTAGGCCCATTTCTATTTCTCCTTACCGTATGGCTCCTACTGAGTTGAGGGAGCTTAAGGAGCAGCTCCAGGATATGTTAGCTAAGGGGTTTATTAGACCTAGTGTGTCACCTTGGGGTGCTCCTGTTCTCTTCGTGAAGAAGAAGGATGGGTCGATGCGCATGTGTATTGATTATCGGCAGCTGAATAGGGTGACAGTGAAGAATAGGTATCCGATGCCGAGGATTGATAACTTGTTTGACCAGCTTCAGGGTTCAGTCGTGTTTTCGAAGATTGATTTGAGATTTCTGGCTACCATCAGTTGAGGATTAGGGCGGAGGACATCCCTAAGACAACATTTAGGACACGTTATGGCCATTATGAGTTCCTGGTGATGTCTTTTGGGTTGACTAATGCCCCCGCAGCCTTTATGAATTTGATGCACAGAGTTCTTGGCCCGTATTTGGACTCATTTGTGATAGTTTTTATAGACGACATCTTGGTACACTCGCGTAGTAGAGATGAGCATGAGCAGCACTTGAGGGTTATACTCCAGACTTCGAGAGATCATTGGCTTTATGCCAAGTTCTCAAAGTGCGAGTTTTGGCTTGAGTCAGTTGCATTCCTAGGGCACGTGGTGTCTAAGGAGGGGATTAGGGTTGACCCGGGAAAGATTTTTGTGGTTTGTGATTGGCCTAGACTTACTACTGCTACTGAGGTCCGCAGCTTTATTGGGTTAGCAGGTTACTACAGACGGTTCGTTGAGGGATTTTCTTCCATAGCAGCTCCCTTGACTATGCTGACTAGGAAGGATGTCCCGTTTCAGTGGTCGGATCAGTGTGAGGATAACTTCCAGAGGCTTAAGGACTTATTGACTTCAGCTCCAGTTTTGACTTTACCGATTAAGGGTCAGAGCTTCTCCGTGTATTGTGATGCTTCTGGGGTTGGTCTTGGTTTTGTGGTGATGCAGCAGGGTCGAGTAATAGCATATGCATCGAGGCAGCTGAAGGTTCACAAGTTTAACTACCCCACTCATGACTTAGAGTTGGCGGCGGTGGTTTTCGCGCTTAAGATCTGGAGGCATTACCTGTATGGAGTTCACTGTGAGATCTTCACCGATCACCGTAGTCTTCAGTATATCACGAGTCAGCGAGAGTTGAACTCGAGACAGAGGAGGTGGGTCGAGTTACTGAAGGACTATGACTTCACTATTCTGTATCATCCGAGCATGGCAAACGTGGTAGCGGATGCCTTGAGTCGGAAGACAGTGAGTATGGGTAGCCTATCTTCTCTTTCAGTTTCAGAGCGACCGTTGGCCTTGGACATACAGTCCTTGGCTAACCGTTTGGTTAGGCTTGACTTGTCGGATCCTAGCAGAGTTCTCGCCAGTGTCGAGGTTCGTTCTAATTTGATTGATCATATTCAGAGCCGTCAGTTTGAGGATCAGCAGTTGTGTGACCTTCGTGATAGGGTTGATCAGGGTGAGACCAGTCGGGATATTCTAAATTCAGATGGGGTTCTGAGGTTTGATAGTCGCCTTTGTGTTTCGAGGATTAGTGATTTGATTCAGTTGATACTTCATGAAGCACATTATACTAGATACTCCATTCACCCTAGCACAACAAAGATGTATAGAGACTTGAGGCAGCTTTACTAGTGGAGTGGTATGAAGCGGGATATAGCAGAGTTTGTATCTCGGTGCTTGAACTGTCAGCAGGTTAAGTTCGAGCACATGAGACCTGGTGGTTTGATGCAGCAACTTCCCATTCCTGAGTGGAAGTGGGAAGGGATTACTATGGACTTTGTTGTTGGTTTGCCTCGTACTTCTCATGGGTTTGATTCCATATGGGTGATTGTTGATAGGCTGACTAAGTCAACACATTTCTTTCCGGTTCAGACTTCTTATGGCGCAAAGAGGTTAGCTCAGATCTACCTTCGTGAGATTGTTCGATTGCACGGGGTCCCAGCTTCTATCATTTCAGACCGCGGCACTCAGTTCACATCTCAATTCTGGAGGTCTATTCAGCGAGATTTGGGTACAGAAGTTCACCTTAGTAACGCTTTCCACCCTCAGATAGATGGCCAGTCCGAGAAGACCATTCAGATTCTGGAGGACATGCTTCGGGCCTGTGTTCTTGACTTTGGAGGTTCTTGGGATCAGTTTGTTCCCTTTTCAGAGTTTGCTTATAATAACAGCTTCCATTCGAGTATCGACATGGAACCTTTTGAGGCTTTGTATGGCAGGCATTGCAGATCATCGGTAGGTTGGTTTGATGGTTTTAGTTCTAGGCCACAGAGCACAGATTTGCTTCGTGATTCCTTAGACCGAGTTCGAGTGATTCAGGACAAACTTCGGGCAACTCAGAGCAGGCAGAAGAGTTATGCTGATCGTAGGCTTCGTGCCTAGGAGTTTAGTGTCGGTGACTTGGTGTTTCTCCGTGTATCGCCCATGAAGGGCGTGATGAGATTTGGTAGGCGGGGTAAGCTTAGCCCCAGGTACATTGGGCCGTTTGAGATTTTACAGAGGGTTGGTAGCGTTGCCTATCAGCTAGCCTTGCCTCCGATGTTTTCAGATATACGTCCTGTATTTCATGTTTCAATGTTGCATCGGTATGTCCCAGATGAGTCTCATGTGTTACAGTGGGATTCAGTTCAGTTAGGTGAGGGTTTAGCCTTTGTTGAGGAGATCATATCATGCATTGGATTCCACCCTTGTTTGTTATGTGTTCAGTGTACGCTCCGGTAGTATGGGATGCCGGAGGGTTTGTTTTCACTTGATTGTGTTCCTCGGTTGTATGGGCAGCCGTTGGGACTGTAGGTAGACTAATTTACTCCTGTTTTTACTTAGAGTTTGTCTTGGCACCCGGTTCTTGAAAGATTAGTGATGGCTAGCCTGTTGAGGCTTTGGTTATGGGATTTTTGATTATTGAGAGGGCTTTAGAGTCCTACCTTATTGAGGCACTTTTGTATGGCCTTCTGAGCAGAGTGTGAGACTCTGGTTCTATTCTTGTGGGAAGCTGAGTGGTATCTCTCGGTTATTGTGGCCTAGTTATTTCATCCTAGGGTTGTACTTGTGAGGTGATTCCCTGGTTATGCTATCATATGATTGGATTGGTTTTATGATTTCCTTATACTGGTTGATTCCATTTTGAGTATGTTAGACTGCTCTCCGTCTTTTCCTTCCACTTGAGATTACCGGTATACTGCTATTTTCTCAACTCTCTCTCTACTTACTTATATTATTGTGCAAGGACTCCAGGTGTGTTCTCCCTTCCTTCACCTGTGATTCTATGTAATTGTATCTCTGTGCTAGCATGTGTTACTTGAAGCTCTTGGTTATGGATGATCTGTGCTAGCTCCTTGTGCCTTACTTATTGCTTCAGTGACTGCTTTCTTGCTATCTGTTACTTACTGCTTTTATATCTTATATGCGCTCAGTCGGCCGATGATACCTACTGAGTACCCGTGGTTTTGGTGCTCATACCATACTTCTGCACTTTTTTGTGCAGATATTAGCTGAGCTTTCGCCGTTGATCACGTTGGAGAATCGTGCAGCTTTTGGATCTTTAAGACTAGGGTGAGCGCCTGACGGTCGGGGCTTGTCTACATCTCATCTGTTGTACTGTTGCTCCTTGTACTTTCGGAGGCAATTTATGTTGTATTTTGTTACTACTAGCACTTGTATCCTATTAGAAGCTTCTGTACTATTGATACCAAGTCTTGGGGTTGGTGTAGTTTCCTTTATTTATTTATATTCGGGTTTTGCTTCCGCTTATTTCTTCTTGCTGGTGCGTTTTGGTTAGGTAGTAGCCCATTACTAACCGTACTGGGCTACGGGAATTGGTTCGCCTACTGGGGGATTGTAGGTGCCATCATGACTTGAGAAATCGGGTCGTGACAAAATCAAAATATCATCAATATAAACAATGATAAAATCCAAATAAGGATTAAAAATATCATTCATAATTTTTTGAAATTCAGATGGGGAATTTTTCAAACCAAAAGGCATGACATTCCATTCATATTTCCCAAATGAAACATTAAAAGCAGTTCTAAAAGTATGTTCTTTAAATATTTATACCTGCCAATAACCTAATTTTAAATCAAATTTAGAAAATATATTGGCATCATATAATCTTGATAATAAATCTTTTTTATTGGGGATAGGATACCTTATCCATTTTAAATATTTGTTCAATGGTTTATAATTAATAACCAATCTAGGAGCACCTCGCTCCTTTTCTGCAGCATTATTAACATAGAATGCAGTGCATGACCAAGGAGATTTAGAAGGTTTGATCAAACCCTTTTGCAATAAATTATCAATTTCTTTTTTGCAAAATGCTACTAACTCAGCGTTCATTTGACAGGGACACGATTTAGTAGGAATATTATCTTCTGAAAAATCATCTTCATACAGAAGGGTGACAATATGTTTTTTTCGATTCCAAAAAGCACTGGGGTGATCAGCACAAATATCAATGGCAATTTATTGGGAAATCAATTTAATTTTTTCCTTTACTTTTGCGGAATTTAGAGAATCAAATATATTTAGACTAAACAATTCTAGTTGCAAAGAATCTACATGTCTTTGCTTCATATCAATTAAGGCATTAATATCTCTAGTTACTGGATCTGTAACAAAAGTATAACTTATTTCATTATCCTTATAAGTGGCAGAGAATCCTTTTGAGTCTATGCTGGTAAAAGGATAAATTGCATTTATGAACGGAGTTCCAAGTATAATTGGAGGGAATAACTGATTCTTAACCAGGAAAAAGAAATGAGGAATGCAGACTTTATTCTGATAATATTCGTATTAGGCAATTTATACTTTATATCTAAAGTATGTCCTGATGCAGACTTAACCATATGAGAAGTATTTTGAAAGTATTTTGTAGGCACTAAGCCTTCCTGAATACAACTAACATCAGCACCACTATCAATCATGGCAATGTTAGAAATCAAAAAACTTTTATCGATTAAAATAGTACATTTAACGTACTATTTATGGGCAGTAATAATTTGCATCATTCCTAAAAATATATCATTTTTAGGGTCAAGATTAACAGAGTCTTCCCTTTTTTCAGAAATACCTTTGTCATTAGAAGACATATGATTGTTTTTGGTAGACACAGAATTATTTATCTCAATCTGAGTAATTCTATGATCACAAATCAACTGATTTTGTTTAAGAGATTTAATCTCTCTTTTTAAATTCTCAATTTCATCTTTTAAATCATCAAAAGAAGAATCTCTTTCGGTGAAAGTATTTTTCATCATAAGACGGCTAACAACCTCCTTTAAAGAATATGGTTCAAAGTATTCAAAATCATTCTTCTTATTCTCAAAAGATTTTGAAGAACTTGAACTAGCCTCATTAGCAGTAGCTAGATTGATAATCTTTTCGCGAAGCTTATTATCAGTAACTTCTTTCAAAAGCTCAATTACATTATCAGAGGTGATAGTGTTAATATTGAAATCCTAAAATTGTGATTGCAGTTTATAAATTTCATCATCATCACAATTGCATTTATTACCTTGGCAAGTGGCGCAAGGGCTATCAGTATTTTTATCACTATCAGATAAATCAAGCAGTTGAATATCAGAATCAGAATGAGAGTAATAATCATCTTCAGAACCTGAGGTGTATAACAAACCATAAACTTTATCATAAGTCTCACTATCTAGTTCTAAAGTTTTCAACTTATTCAACTTACAATTTGGTGCTATGTGGCCCAGTTTTCCACATGTGTAACACTTGATTTTGGATAGATCCCTTCCAGATCGATCTTTGTAAATCTAGTAGACTTACGGAACCTTTTTCTAGCTTCATTCTTCCTTAGTCCTACGTCTAGATCTCCTTTTCCTATGGGATCCTTTGGTTTTAGAGGACTTATAATACTTGATCTTGTTCTTGCTATTAGCAGAAGGTTCGGGTAAACCGAATTGGGTACAAAAGTCTCCTAGCTGAGATATTTCTTTAAGCTTATCCATCTTAAGCTGTCTGGACAAAAGTAATTCATTACACAAGTTTAATCTCTCTTGCGTGAAAGCTCCTATAAGCTTACCATAAGTATAATCCTTATAAGGAATCTCACCATGACTACCCCTCAGAGTTTTTCTAACTCTTTCAGCGAATAAGGAGGGAAGGCCATCTATGAACTTAGCTTTCCAATATTCAACCTTATTTTCGGGTAATTCCATCACCCGACTCATAAAGGTATCTTTACATCACCTAAAATTAGATAAGGTGTTACATCTTAAACCATTAAGGAGGATACGAACAGTCTCATACTGATTGGTAAATCTACCATTAAAATGTTCTAATATGGTGAGAACAAGGGTATAAACAGCATCTTCTCTATTTTTTATTAGAGTCATGCCTAAGTTATCAATGTCATCATCAGTAGCCACAACATTTATGATTGAAGTTTTCTCATCAATACTCAAATAGTTATCCCACTAGCCTCGAAGTTGGCCAGTAAAACCAGCAATAATCATTTTGCAAATAGTTCTATCTGTATTTTTAACACTTTTACAGATAGTTGCATACATAAGCATTCTATGAACCAAAATGGTTAATTGTCTATCAGTCAAACCATCAAGATTCCATTCATAAATTTCGGAACCACTATAAGAAGTATTCGTCTGATTCCAATCTCGTTCCTCTATCAAAACATCTTGAGGAGTAGAATGAGGATAATAATAAGTCTGCATGCTGGGTTTATGAGCATAACTATTATTTTTTCTAGGATAACCTCAGAGTTTATTAAATTCTAAAGAAACTTAATTTTTATAATCAACAGTTCTTTCTATTTTATCCGAAAAATCTTTCGATAAATCAATTGATTTTATATTTAAACCAGAAAATTTTTTATCAAGAAGTTCTTCTAAATCATTTATAAATTTAAATTTAAAATCATGAATCTCAGGCGGTCTTTGAACATGAGTAGGGACAACCTGAGCATTAGTTTTACTAGCCGAAGTAGAGGCAACATTTGTATTAGCCATATCAGCTTTTATACCTTTTATCAAGATAGTCAATTCATTAAGGTTTTTACCAAAAGAACTAATATGTTCACCCAAAACTTTAACATATAAACTCAAATAATTATTTTGAGTAATAAGTTTATTAATTTCAGCAATGCTGACTGAAGCAATATCTTCATCAACGAATTTTTTAAATGCAGTAAAAGTATTACCTGTATTATTTGACAAATATAAAAGGTGATTGAGGAGGGTAGATGGCTTTTATAAGGCTACCATTACCATCTTTATAAATTTTTTCAATAACATTTACATATAAAGGCAAATAAGTGGTTATAAACCAGGGAACAAAATACATAATTTGATTATGCAAAGCACAAGTTTCATAAAACTCTTGAGAGATATTATCCATATCTTCTTTACTATAAGTATCAAAAAACTATGTTTTAAACCGATTCCATTTTTTATCAAAAAATTCCTTTTGGATATGTTTTCTTGCCAGAGAACCTGGGCTAAAATCAAGAACTAGTGGAATCATTAAGATCGTTTGGGTCAAAATCCATTTCGGATACAGAAGGAATATCCTTATCAGAATTAGCATCATTTACCTGAACTATATTTGTTTGGGGGTCAATTTTAACCTTTTCTACCATTGAGTTACTATCAGTTACAATGGTATGTAATGAAGCAGCACGATCTCGTGCTGGACCATAAACAGGTTCAACCGGGGAAATATTATGCATAGCTGGCAAAAGTCTATGACTGGATAGAGAACGTCTATTATAAATAGGACTCACTGTAGGCATAAAATTATTAAAAAATGACTGTCTATGAGAAGTATAACTATTATCAGAAAATTGAATACAAATCCTTCCATCGGAATTTTGCAAAATATGAGAATAATCAGAATTGGTAACTGCATCAGTTACTTGACCTGGGGATATGACCGAATTTAGAGTCCATATAGTTGGGAAATCAATTTCTTCCCACTTAATAGGTCTCCTGGTGGTGACCTTGGACCTTGCAAAATTGGTTTCCACCAATATAGTTTGATCAGATGTATCGTATAACTTACATCTTGGATTTAAAGTAGATAATAATTTAAAATAAATTCTATAAGATAAACTTATAAGTTCTGAACCAGGCACGTAATTATAACCATGCGTTTTAACATTTAATGTTAAGGCCTCAAGAATATTAACATCAGAAAGTGATAACTGCAGATTAGGTTGCGTATTAAAATACACGGGACCATAGGCCACTGTAGATTCTATCGAACCCATTAAAGACTGTCGAAAATTTAGATTTCTAGCATCTTTGAGAGCAGCTAGAAAAGTCTCAAGCAATCCTTTAAGAGTTAAAGGTTTAAAATCAATCTGAACCATACCAATATGAAGGTAATTATACTGACTTTTATATAAATCGATATCACGTTTGTTTAACAAACGAATAGTCTGTTCAGATGAATTTAAAGCTAAAGATTGCTCAGTAGTCTTTATTAACTGTTTAGAAGACAGTTTATCAAACCAACCATAATCATAAATAGTTTTAATCGGGACCTTAGAAATAGTCCATTTATTTAACAAATCAAGGTTTTGAGGTATATCAACCTCTTCAAGCCTAGTACTTTTAGTACAAGTTTCTCCCGGATCCATATAACAAAGGTCATATCTATGTCAAATACTTCACCTCTATCTCATATATACCATGAAGGTTATGAGACAATCCTGAAAAGTACAGGAAGTGCAGAATTTCAGCACTTTTCCGGTTATAACACAGAAGAGAATGTTTATAACTTCTCCAAAATCATTATTAAACAGATTATATCTGTTGAAGATTGGGGAATCTCTACTATGAAAGAAAGGCAGATAAGCCTTAACAAATCTCGTATGAACTTTACATACTGGGATTATATTCAAGCATTTGATAAGGTGCTATACTACAATAATGATAGACATAAACACACTTGGTTCATAAAGGTGTGTGCAAAGTTATTTGCTGAACCAATCCCAAATTGGTTTTTAAATTGGTGGTCATACCACGGTCCCACAATCCAGATCTTGCCCGATAAATTCCTTATGTTATACAAAGAATGGACCAAAGTGTCACCTGATTTGAACCGATTATATCATGCAGATCATATCTGCAATTTGGAAAAAATTGATCAGATCTACTTCTTTATTGAATTCTCTATTACATGGATTCATAAATGGACTCCTGAATTAGGGTTCACTGAAGAAAATATTTCCTGTCTATACAGGACTTTTTATAATAATTTTTGGGACAAATTGATGAAAATAGATCCCAAAATAAAAGTCTTACATGGCCAAGAGCTTATGGATTCCATTAAACTAAGAATCCAAGAATACACTCGAGCCCCTCAAAAGGGAATTATAGACGATAGTTCGGTCAGGCATATCGCCAGAAAGATCTCTTTCCAAGACGGAGATAAAGAAGAAATGATCAATGACTATTTAGAAGAGGTCAAGAGAAATTTACTTCTGACGATTAACCAGATTGATAAGTCGGACACTTTCATGCGGAGTGAAACAAGCAATGATGATATTGGAGAATCCCAGCCTATCGACAAAATATTGTCTACCGATGATATTCGGAATACAGAAGATTTTCTGCAATAGATCAAAGCCATGGAGAAAAAACATGGTAAACACAAACAATAAAGACATCATGGACCCCACAGAATAGTAAAGACGCCGGGTACCCCAGCAAAGAACAGTAGATACACTGTATAAGGACCCAGATATGGGACCCATTTTTACTGAATATAGATTTTTTATGTTTTAAAAAAAAATCTATTTAAAGGGCCTTTCAGTCCAGTTGAAAGGCATCAGAAAAACTTGTAAAGATCAGAAAAAGTTAGATAGCTCTCTCTTCTTGTAAATCTCTCTTATAAATAGGACTCACAGTAGGCATAAAATTATTAGAAAATGACTGCCTATGAGAAGTATAACTATTATCAGAAAACTGAATACAAATCCTTCCATCGAGATTTTGCAAAATATGAGAATAATCAGAATTGGTAACCGTATCAGTTACTTGACTTGGGGATATGACCGAATTTAGAGTCCATGTAGTTGGAAAATCAAAATCTTCCCACTTAATAGTAACTAACTATTTGGACTAATAAAATATATATACTTAAAATAAAATGTAACTAAGAAAATATTAAAATTACTAGCTTATTTATTAAAACCTATATTAAAAGAAAAATACATTTTTAAGAGCAAATAAAAACAAACGTATCATAAAACTGTGACACTTTTTTTTCAAGTTTAGTTTTTAAATCTTTTAAAATAAACTTATTAAATATAAGGTAAAAATAAAAAATGAAATTAAATCTAAAAGAAATATTTAATAATAAAAAGTGTAAAACTTTAGGTTCGATCAAAAATTAGGTGTTCACAGAATGCCCCTCTTTGCTTGAAAACATGAAGAGTGATGTGACGCTAACTTACGTCACTTTCGACTCCTTTTTACTAAGAACAATCGTACGTTTTCAAGCAACCATTGTTGTTTTTGATGTTTTTATGTTGTATTTGTAGGAAATGGAAACAAACACGGAAACGGAAGAAAAGACGTGAAAAACAACATTCTGCCTAAGAGTGACGGCCTGAGTGACGGCCCGTCAGAGGTGTGACGGTCCGTCACTGGGACCGTCAACTTGAGGCAGTGTTGCTGCCAAGCAGTGACGGCCCAGGCGACGGTCCGTCACTGCCCTGACGGTCCGTCAAGCCTGGCCGTCACGCTTAGGCAGTGACTTCAAGCGGCGACCCGCGTTTTGGGGATTCCTAGCCCGTTTTGGATTTGGTTTCTTTGGCTCCTATAAATACCCTATGTTAGGTTTATGTTAATAGAATTCACTCATTTAGTTCTAAAACACGTTTTTAAGTATTTTTGAGAGCAAACAACACGGTTCATTTGTATTGAACTCGTGTTCTTGATTCTTTCGTGAGTTCTTGGTATTTTTTGCTCTTGGATATTGGAAGATTGATTGTTTCATTATATTCTAAGACTTTTCTTCCCTTTATTATGAATACAACTATTTTCTCTTATTTATCGAGCATGAGTAACTAAAACTCCCGCAACTAGGGTTGTGGGAGCCATGGAAACGTAGCAATATAGATTCCGGGTAGCGTTGGGTTCGATATATGTATTGTCATGTTGTTAATCATTCAATTAGTCACATTTTCTAGTGGTTGCAAACATTAGAACATGCCTAGGTTTAATTTGCTTGAGTAAAGAAGTTAAAACCGGGAAAACTTGATTAACGACAAGGATTTGAGACTACCAACTCTCGTCTTAAAGATTAATGCCGTAACTGGATTAGTCTACTTGATGTTAGGATTGAGAGCTAAAAAAAAGCACATCTTTTTGAGATCGAAAGAAGATAAAAGGAAATTTGTTTATTTGGTCGAGAGACGTTTAGACGATACAATTGACGCAATCACATCATGACAAGCATATAGAAAGAACCCGGTTAAGCCTAGAATCGACATTGTTACAGAAGCCATGGTGAACACGTCCCTAGTTCATTCTCTCTTACTGATTATTCTCTTACATTATTGTTGCTTTTGTTTACGATTTGTTCACAAAACCCCCCTTTTTATTTATCGGAAACAATTGACTACGAGTTACTTAATTCACTAAAGGCTTGATCTTCACCATACTCTCTGTGGGATTCGACCCCAACCTTGTTGGGTTCTTTACTTGACTACGATCGCTTACGCCTCGTTAATTTGAGGTGTAGTTTGAGCGTTATCAAAAAGTGGCGCCGTTGCCGGGGAATACGGTTTTTGATTAAGTCTGGTGTGTTTAGTTGACTTTTAGTCATAATTTCCTGCTTTTATTTTTTGTTTGTTGTTTTTGTTTTTGAACAGGGTACAGGTTGTGCATGCCAAGCACCCGAGGTTCGGGGGAACAAATTGTACCTTACGACCCCGAACTTGCGAGAACACTGAGGCGGAATATGGCCGCACAATTAAACGTAGCAAGGATCGCTGCAGAACTGCAGGCCCAACAAAATTTGAATGCTGGTGGTCTGCAGGATGATGTGGTACGGAATGATGAGGATCTCGATTTAGATGGAGCTGGCGCTACGGGCGCCATTATTGTTCCACCGCTACCGCCCGGAGCCAAGTTCAACATCACTAGCACGATGATCCAACTGTTGAACTTGAGAGGAGAGTTCCGCGGTGTTGCTGGTGACGATCCAAACCAGCACTTGATGAATTTCGTGGGGATCTGCAAATCGTTTGAGCTGCCGGGCGTGAGTCAGACAGCGATCAGGCTCAGATTGTTTTCGTTGTCTCTGTCTGATGAGGCAGCATTGTGGTTAACGGAGCTGACCCCCGACTCTATCGCAACGTGGGGCAAGTTGAGAGGAGCTTTCCTAGAAAGGTTCTTTCCTCCCTCTCGGATGATACAGTTGAGGGATGAGATTAGTAATTTCAGGCAGCAACCTCACGAAGCACTGCACGAGACTTGGTTGCGATTTAAGAAGAAGCTGACACAGTGCCCCAACCATCAGCTGAACAACGAATTCTTGAGGCAGACATTCTACAGGGCACTAAATTCGGCTACCAAGCCAACATTGGACAACGCAGCAGGTGGAGCATTTATGGGTTGCACTTTTGCCGACGCCACAGCTATTTTGGACAGGCTCACCAAGACCAACAGAGCCTGGCACACACGGGATTCAGAGGTTGCAGCTAGCACCTATACAGTTGGCATGTCAGCAGAGCAGCGAAGGAAAGAGGAGGAGCGCGACCAAGACATGGCGCACCTGAAAACACAGTTGGATCTCCTGACAAGGCACTTGACGTCAGGAAGTATAGAGAAGGTACAAGCTGTGGGTTCCCAAGGTATAGAGACTGAGGAAGCGAATTACTTGGGGGGTTTCCAGGCTAATGGCCAGGGAAACCAAGGTCAGAATTATCAGCGAGACAACCACTATGAGAAAAGTGGTTACAAAGAGCGCGACCAAGGAAACTGGAGGAACAACACCGATAGAGGTGGGTTGTATATACCACCTGGTAATCGGGATAAAGCTGGCAGCGAGGCTGAGACGTCCAAACTTGAGAACATGATGGCGAAGATGCTGCTTAAGGTGGAATCGGCTGACTCTAGGGTAAAGGCAATGCGGAATAAGCTATCAACATTGAGTCTGGTAGTGGAGTCACACTCAACCGCTATCAAGCAACTAGAGCAGCAAGTGGGTCACATCTCGGCATCTCTAAACCCAAGGAAAATAGGTACTTTGCCGAGCGACACCACTCATCCGAAGAATGATGCAAGTTATATGGCGATTACCACAAGGAGCGGAAAAATATTACCGGAATCACATCCGGTAATTCATGCTCAAGGTGATATTGCGGATGATGAAGAGGCAGTAGAGGAGGAAACTCCAAAGCCCGCGGAGAAACGCAAGGAAGCTGAAAAGCTTCCAACTATGATGTTTCGACACCCACCTCCTTTCCCTCAGCGGTTGAAGAAGAAAGCTGACGATGGTAAGTTCCTGAACTTCATGACCATGCTGAAGCAAATTTCAATAAACATACCATTGGTGGAAGCGCTGGAACAAATGCCCGGGTACGCCAAGTTCATGAAGGACTTGATTACAAAGAAGAGGACGGTAAGTTTTGAGCCGGAAGATAACCTCCATCACTGCAGCGCTATTTCCTCTAGATCATTAGTGGAAAAGAAAGGAGATCCAGGTGCGTTCACTGTTCCATGTACTATCGGGAAGCTCAACTTCGGAAGAGCTATGTGTGATCTTGGTGCTAGTATCAATTTGATGCCGCTAGCAGTGTATGAAAAATTGGGTTTGGGAGCTCCTAAACCAACGTCCATGAGAGTGATGATGGCGGACCGTTCGGTAAAGCGACCCGTAGGGATATTGTCTGATGTGCTGGTCAAGATTGGTAAGCTTATATTCCCGGCCGACTTTGTGATCTTGGATTGCGAAGTGGATTTCGAAGTTCCCATAATCTTGGGACGACCATTGCTAGCCACAGCAAGAGCATTGGTTGACATGGAGAAAAACGAACTGACCTTCCGATTGAACAATGAAGTGGTCAAGTTCGATGTGTCTAAATTGATGAAGCAACCAAGTGACATGAGGGTGGTCGCGGTCATCAATGCCATTGAGGAACCTCCTGCAGATGTGCACCTTGAGGAGAAGTGTTTGGTCGAGACTCTAGCTGTTGTAAGAAGTATGGCGCGAGAGCGTAAACATGTAGAGGAAGGCGGTGAAATTAAATCTAGAAAACGAAAACACCGCAAGAGAATCTGCAAAGAAAGAGCGAAGAAGTTGTCGCGACTAGCGATGGAGCCCAAAGAGGAAGCTGGAACGCCACACTCCATCGAGTTCTCTTGTTTTGGAGACCCTGGCGGTCTCCAACATCATTCCAGAATTTGAGTCATATCGACTTCACAGGTATTCCTTTATTCTCACAGTTTTTAGTTCATATGGATGCATTGGGGACAATGTATGAGTCTAAGTTGAGGGTGTTGGGAAACCTGTAAGTCACCACCGAGGGTTTTTGTTGCCGTGTTTATTTTCCCTCCGGTGTGCTATCTAGTAGAACCGGCATGTTTAGGTTGTTGTTTTAAATTTTTTTAGTGTCTATAGCAAAGCATGAGAATTCTTATCAAAGTAGCGCCCCTTTAAAAATTTTCTGGTTTTGTACCTATGATGAAACGATTGACTGTCTGGATCCTTGTATGTCATTGTGTGATTATGAGTAGAATGAGTATGCTTAAGCCAAGCGGTTGTTTGATAGTTGGTAGCGATATAGTTTCTTGGTGCCAAGAGTGTGTGAGCGTATTTTGTATAAATTCTTACTCTGTGCATGCATCTAGAACTTGCCCGGTCTATTTTGTTAAGTTTGAAGTTTGGTTGCTTAGGAAAGGATCACAGGCCCTTTTTGTGTGCAGTCCACTTAACCTATAAGACCGTCCAAGTGCAAATACTCCCTTTGATCCCTGTTTGAGCCATAATTGACCTTGTTCTTTCAAACACCTGTCACGTTCCTGTTTAACTTTAAATCCCTATTTTGGCCCTAGTCCTTCCTTGGACATCGTGCACCTCGACTCAGGCAATCAGCCTAAGTTGAGGGTGGCTACTATAGAGGTAAACCCTGTTTTGGCCCTGGTCCTTCCATGGACATTGTGCACCTCAACCCAGGCAATCAGCCTAAGTTGAGGGTGGCTACTACAGAGGTGAATGATAAGAAAAAGAGGATAGTGAAGATTGGTTGTGAATAGAGTGAAAATCCGGGTGTGTGCCTAAAGAAAATAAAAAGAGATGAAAAAGATCGAAAAAGTAATAAAAAGAATTCTCAAAATAAAGAGGCCGCACCTGTAGCTAGAGAGAAGGAAATAAAAAGGCGAATAAGGATGGACAAAGTAAAGTATGTGGTAAGAAGACGTCGGTAGTTCCAAGGAGGGCTTAGTCACTAACCCCTAAATGTATCATACCTGCACCCGAAGCCTCATTACAAGCCAGTACAAGTCCTGTAGTGATCCTGAGCGGCTTTCTGAAAAAATGAAATAGAATAGTAAGGGCAAGCCTATGGTATCGCATGTGCATTGTTTGAAATCGTTGTGAGTGTGAGCGCTTACCTAGTCCCAAATCTTGTGTGTGGGATTTCTTTGTGGTGAGGGCACCAAGATGTCTATATTGTCTATTGATTGTTAGGATAGCTGCGCGTGTGTATGTAGAACGTTCTATCATATCGGAATGACATGTTTGGATCCTTGCAAGTTAGTGTTTCATACATTTGTGTGCTACGAGGGAGCTTGATTTAATTGAATAAGTTTTGAATGACCATGAGTTGCTATAGACACGAGTTTGGTTCTTAGTTGAGTCGTATTATTGTTTTATGTTAGGTTGCTTGAGGACAAGCGAACGTTTTAAGTTGAGGGTGTTGATGTGACGCTAATTTACGTCACTTTCGACTCTTTTTACTAAGAACAATCGTACGTTTTCAAGCAACCATTGTTGTTTTTGATGTTTTTATGTTGTATTTGTAGGAAATGGAAACAAACACGGAAACGGAAGAAAATACGAGAAAAACGACGTTCTGCCTAAGAGTGACGGCCTGAGTGACGGCCCGTCACACATGTGACGGTCCGTCACATGGACCGTCAGGTGGAAGCAGTAGACTGCCTAAAGATGACGGCCAAGGTGACGGCTCGTCAAGGGTGTGACGGTCCGTCACCCCCACCGTCGCACCATGGCAGCACCAAGGCAGCATCACTGCCTAGCAGTGACGGCCCAGGCGACGGTCCGTCACTGCCTTGACGGTCCGTCAAGCCTGGCCGTCACGCTTAGGCAGTGGCGTGAGGCGGCGACCCGCGTTTTGGACTCCTAACCCGTTTTGGATTTGGTTTCTTTGACACCTATAAATACCCTAGGATAGGTTTATTTTAATATAGCATTCACCCATTAGAAAAACACGTTTTAGTTATTTTTTGGAGAGCAAACAACACGGTTCATTTGTATTGAACTCGTGTTCTTGATTCGTTCGTGAGTTCTTGGGATTTCTTGCTCTTGGATATTGGAAAATTGATTGTTTCATTATATGGTAAGACTTTTCTTCCCTTTATTATGAATACAACTATTTTCTCTTCTTCTTCGAGCATGAGTAACTAAAACTCCCGCAACTAGGGTTGTGGGAGCCATGGCAAACGTAGCGATTTAGATTCCGGGTAGCGTTGGGTTCAATTTACATGTAGTCACGTTGTTAATCATACTTTATGTCACGTTTTCTAGTGGTTGCAAACATTAGAACATGCCTAGGTTTAATTTGCTTGAGTAAAGAGATTAAAACCGGGAAAACTTGATTAACAACAAGGATTCGAGACTACTAACTCTCGTCTAATGATTAATGCCGTAACTGGATTAAGCTACTTGATGTTAGGATTGAAAGCTAAAAAGCACATCTTTTCGAGGTCGAGAGAATAGAAAAGGAAATTTGTTTATTTGGTCGAGAGACGTTTAGACGATACAATTGACGCAATCACATCGTGACACGCATATAGAAAGAACCCGGTTAAGCCTAGAATCGACATTGTTACAAAAGCCATGGTGAACACGTCCCTAGTTCATTTTCTCCTATTGATTATTCCCTTACATTATTGTTGCTTTGTTTACGACTTGTTCACAAAACCCCCCCTTTTATTTATCGGAAACAATTGATCACTAGTCATCTACTTCACTAAAGTCTTAATCTTCACCATATTCTCTGTGGGATTCGACCCCAACCTTGTTGGGTTCTTTACTTGACAACGATCGCTTACGCTTCATTAATTTGAGGTGTAGTTTGAGCGTTATCACCCACGTTTGCCACTCCGAACCAACGCGCGCCATTAAATAGGTCCTGCGGACGCCCACGAAAAATTTGGGCCAAAATACCTCCGGACGCACATATCACACAAAATCCATGGACTATAACACACGAAAAAACCGAAAAATCCCTATTTCCCGTTATGGGCCACGTTTGAAATCCTAAACCCCACGTTTGCCCCTCCGAACCAACAAGCGCCATTAAATAGGTCCTCGCGGACGCCCACGAAAAATTTCGGCCAAAATTCCGCCGGAAGCACATATCACACAAAATCCATGGACTATAACACACGAAAAAACCGAAAAATCCCTATTTCCCGTTCCGGGCCACGTTTGAAATCCTAAAACCCCACGTTTGCCCCTCCGAACCAACGCGCGCCATTAAATAGGTCCTCGCGGACGCCCACAAAAAATTTTGGCCAAAATACCGCCTGACGCACATATCACACAAAATCCATGGACTATAACACACGAAAAAACCGAAAAATCCCTGTTTCCCGTTCCGGGCCACGTTTGAAATCCTAAAACCCCACGTTTGCCCCTCCGAACCAACAAGCGCCATTAAATAGGTTCTCGCGGACGCCCACGAAAAATTTGGGCCAAAATACCTCCGGAAGCACATATCACACAAAATCCATGGACTATAACACACGAAAAAACCGAAAAATCCCTATTTCCCGTTCCGGGCCACGTTTGAAATCCTAAAACCCCACGTTTGCCCCTCCGAACCAACAAGCGCCATTAAATAGGTCCTCGCGGACGCCCACGAAAAATTTTCGGCCAAAGTACCGCCGGACGCAAATATCACACAAAATCCATGGACTATAACACACGAAAAAACCGAAAAATCCCTATTTCCCGTTCCGGGCCACGTTTGAAATCCTAAAACCCCTCGTTTGCCCCTCCGAACCAACAAGCGCCACTAAATAGGTCCTCGCGGACGCCCACAAAAAATTTCGGCCAAAATTCCGCCGGAAGCACATATCACACAAAATCCATGGACTATAACACACGAAAAACCGAAAAAACCCTATTTCCCGTTCCGGGCCACGTTTGAAATCCTAAAACCCCACGTTTGCCCCTCCGAACCAACAAGCGCCATTAAATAGGTCCTCGCGGCTGCCCACGAAAAATTTCGGCCAAAATTCCGCCGGAAGCACATATCACACAAAATCCATGGACTATAACACACGAAAAAACCGAAAAATCCCTGTTTCCCGTTACGGGCCACGTTTGAATTCCTAAAACCCCACGTTTGCCCCTCCGAACCAACGCGCGCCATTAAATAGGTCCTCGCGGACGCCCACGAAAAATTTCGGCCAAAATACCGCCTGACGCACATATCACACAAAATCCATGGACATAACACACGAAAAAACCAAAAAATCCCTGTTTCCCGTTACGGGCCACGTTTGAAATCCTAAAACCCCACGTTTGCTACTCCGAACCAACGCGCGCCATTAAATAGGTCCTCGCGGACGCCCACGAAAAATTTGGGCCAAAATACCTCCGGACGCACATATCACACAAAATCCATGGACTATAACACACGAAAAAACCGAAAAATCCCTATTTCCCGTTCCGGGCCACGTTTGAAATCCTAAAACCCCACGTTTGCCCCTCCGAACCAACACGCGCCATTAAATAGGTCCTCGCGAACGCCCATGAAAAATTTCGGCCAAAATCCGCCGGACGCACATATCACACAAAATCCATGGACTATAACACACGAAAAAACCAGAAAAATTCCTGTTTCCCGTTACGAGCCACGTTTGAAATCCTAAAACCCCACGTTTGCCCCTCCGAACCAACGCACGCCATTAAGTAGATCCTCGCGGACGCCCACGAAAATATTAGGCCAAAATACCGCCGGACGCACATATCACACAAAATCCATGGACTATAACACACGAAAAAATCGAAAAATCCCTATTTCCCGTTACGGGCCACGTTTGAAATCCTAAAACCCCACGTTTGCCCCTCCTAACCAACGCGCCCCATTATATAAGTCCTCGCGGACGTCCACGAAAAATGTCGGCCAAACTACCGCCGGACGCACATATCACACAAAATCCATGGACTATAACACACGAAAAAACTGAAAAATCCCTATTTCCCGTTAGGGTCCATGTTTGAAATCCTAAAACCCCACGTTTGCCCCTCCGAATCAACGCGCACCATTAAATAGGTCCTCGCGGACGCCCACGAAATTTTTTTGCCAAAATACCGCCGGACGCACATATCACTCAAAATCAATGGACTATAACACACGAAAAAAACCGAAAAATCCCTGTTTCCCGTTACGGGCCACGTTTGAAATCCTAAAAGCCCACGTTTGCCCCTCCGAACCAACAGGCGCCAATAAATAGGTCCTCGCGGACGCCCACGAAAAATTTCGGCCAAAATTCCGCCGGAAGCACATATCACACAAAATCCATGGACTATAACACACGAAAAAACCGAAAAATCCCTATTTCCCGTTCCGGGCCACGTTTGAAATCCTAAAACCCCACGTTTGCCCCTCCGAACCAACAAGCGCCATTAAATAGGTCCCCGCGGACGCCCACAAAAAATTTCGGCCAAAATTCCGCCGGAAGCACATATCACACAAAATCCATGGACTATAACACCCGAAAAAACCGAAAAATCCCTATTTCCCGTTCCGGGCCACGTTTGAAATCCTAAAACCCCACGTTTGCCCCTCCGAACCAACCCGCGCCATTAAATAGGTCCTCGCGGACGCCCATGAAAATTTCGGCCAAAATACCGCCGGACGCACATATCACACAAAATCCATGGACTATAACACACGAAAAAACTGAAAAATCCCTATTTCCCGTTCCGGGCCACGTTTGAAATCCTAAAACCCCACGTTTGCCACTCCGAACCAACAAGCGCCATTAAATAGGTCCTCGCGGACGCCCAACGAAAAATTTCGGCCAAAATTCCGCCGGAAGCACATATCACACAAAATCCATGGACTATAACACACGAAAAAACCGAAAAATCCCTATTTCCCGTTCCGGGCCACGTTTGAAATCCTAAAACCCCTCGTTTTCCCCTCCGAACCAACAAGCGCCATTAAATAGGTCCTCGCGGACGCCCACAAAAAATTTCGGCCAAAATTCCGCCGGAAGCACATATCACACAACATCCATGGACTATAACACACGAAAAAACCGAAAAATCTCTATTTCCCGTTCCGGACTACGTTTGAAATCCTAAAACCCCACGTTTGCCCCTCCGAACCAACAAGCGCCATTAAATAGGTCCTCGCGGACGCCCACGAAAAATTTCGGCCAAAATTCCGCCGGAAGCACATATCACACAAACTCCATGGACTATAACACACGAAAAAACCAAAAAATCCCTATTTCCCGTTCCGGGCCACGATTGAAATCCTCAAACCCCACGTTTACCCCTCTGAACCAACGCGCGCCATTAAATAGGTCCTCGCGGACGCCCACGAAAAGTTTCGGCCAAAATACCGCCGGACGCAAAAATCACACAAAATCCATGGACTATAACACACGAAAAAATCAAAAAATCCCTATTTCCCGTTCCGGGCCACGTTCGAAATCCTAAAACCCACGTTTGCCCCTCCGAACCAACAAGCGCCATTAAATAGGTCCTCGCGGACGCCCACGAAAAATTTCGGCCAAAATTCCGCCGGAAGCACATATCACACAAAATCCATGGACTATAACACACGAAAAACCAAAAAATCCCTATTTCCCGTTCCGGGCCACGTTTGAAATCCTAAAACCCCACGTTTGCCCCTCCGAACCAACGCGCGCCATTAAATAGGTCCTCGCGGACGCCCACGAAAAATTTCGGCCAAAATACCGCCAGACGCACATATCAACAAAATCCATGGACTATAACACAGGAAAAAACGCAAATCCTGTTTCCCGTTACGGGCCAACGTTTGAATTCCTAATAACCCCACGTTTGCCCCTCCGAACAACGCGCGTCCATTAAATAGGTCCTCGCGGACGCCACGAAAAAATTTCGGCCAGAAATAGCCGCCCTGACGGCACATATCACAAAAATCAATGGGACAATAACACACGAAAAAACCAAAAATCCCTGTTTCCCGTTACGGGCCACGTTTTGACAATCCTAACAACCCCACGTTTGCTACTCCGAACCAACGCGCACCATTAAATAGGTCCATCGCGGACGCCCACGAAAAATTTGGGCCAAAATACTCCGGAGCACATAATCAGCACAAATCCCTGACTATAACACAGGAAACCGAAAAAAATCCTATTTCCCGTATACGGGCCACGTTTGATCCTAAACCCACGCTTTGCCCCTCCGAACCAACACGGCGCGCATTAAATAGGTCCTCCGCGAACGCCCAACGAAAATTTTTGTGCCAATAACTGCCGGACGCCACTAATCACACAAATCATGGACTATAACACACAAAAAACCAAAAATTACTTGATTTCCCGTTCTGGGCCACGTTTGAATCCTAAAACCCCACGTTTGTCCCTCCGAACCAACAAGCGCCATTAAATAGGTCCTCGCGGACGCCCACGAAAAATTTCGGCCAAAATTCCGCCGGAAGCACATATCACACAAAATCCATGGACTATCACACACGAAAAAAGCGAAAAATCCCTATTTCCCGTTCCGGGCCACGTTTGAAATCCTAAAACCCCACGTTTGCCCCTCCGAACCAACAAGCGCCATTAAATAGGTCCTCGCGGACGTCCACGAAAAATTTCGGCTAAAGTACCGCCGGACGCACATATCACACAAAATCCATGGACTATAACACACGAAAAAACTGAAAAATCCCTATTTCCCGTTAGGGTCCATGTTTGAAATCCTAAAACCCCACGTTTGCCCCTCCGAACCAACGCGCACCATTAAATAGGTCCTCGCGGATGCCCACGAAATTTTTTTGCCAAAATACCGCCGGACGCACATATCACACAAAATCCATGGACTATAACACACGAAAAAACCGAAAAATCCCTATTTCCCGTTCCGGGCCACGTTTGAAATCCTAAAACCCCACGTTTGCCCCTCCGAACCAACA
>QJPP01004017.1:0-196847 GCA_003996215.1 Jaltomata sinuosa | reverse complement strand
GACTAATTTTTAAATTCTTGTGTTGTTATGCCGGTGGAGGACGCGGATTAGGGTAGAAGAGTAGTAGGTAGAAGGGGGGTAGGCTAGTAGGTAGGAGTGTTTTTCCTTATTGTACCGACTAGTAAGCGTAGTGTTACGCTTATAGTTTCTTGTTCTTGGATTCCTCGTGGTAGTATTGTGTGGCAGTGCTCTGTTATGTTTGTCTGTTGTTTGTTACTACGTATTACTTCCTACCGTCGCTTGTAATTTTATCTTGTTTTTATCTTGTATCATTGATATGCCCTTTGTAACCCTATTTTTAGACTATTTTGTCTTGAGCCGGGGGTCTATCGGAAACAGCCTCTCTACCTCACTCTGAGGTAGTGGTATGGTCTGCGTACACTCTACCCTCCCCAGACCCCACGATGTGGGAATACACTGGGTATGTTGTTGTTGTTGTTGTTGTTGTGTTGTTATGCCTTGTGTGGTAAGGATTACTTCATTCTTGTGTACATGTATTGTCTACAACTTTCCCTGAATGTGATTCAAGGAAAAATCCTAGATGTCACCGAACTTGGAAGATGACCTTAGTACATTTTTGAATAGCCATTTCACCCAAATGGACTTCCCCTTACATTGATCCTCGTAAGCCCTCTTGAGCTTGTGACCTTTCTTTGGTACCTTTTTAGACACCTTTACCCTTTTTGAAACCTCAATTTTTGTACCCATCCTCCTAATGGCTCGAAAGTGAAATGTAGGCTAAAATCCTAAGTTTGGGGAGGGAATTGAAATAATAACATAGGTGAAAGCCTAAGTTTAGGGGTGTATGTACTAAATATAGAGAAGCAAAGGAAATGCACTTCAAGTGCAAGGTAGCACCATATGCTTAAAATGAAAACTACTTCCAAATGTCCAATGAAATAAGCAAATAAAAAAAAGGAATTGGTGCTAGATAAAAGGATGTCGAATGATCAAGTTGAAGGGAAACTTTGAGTTGTAAGAGGGAGAAATAAGGTAAAGTTATAGCTCAAAAATGTGAGCGGTGTTTTGAATGTTCACAAGGATTGTTAGGAAGGTTTAGTCACTTTAGCCAAATGCAATCCTCACCTTAACCCTAGCCAACATCGTAACCCATAAGTCCTTAGTGATTTCGAGCTTGATAACTCTATATTAGTGGTGAATGACATAAAGGGCAAGCCTACAGTTCAATGCGTGTGCACTCAGACTTCTTTGAGAGAGTTAGAGACTCCTTGGTTCTTTTATAATCCCTATTTAATATGAATGACATGATTATGAGTGGCATTCTCTCTTGTGGTGAGTGGTATCGCACACTTGAAATGAATGATGAAGTCTCTATTTCAATTAAGAGGAATGAATACGATAAGTTGTGTGGAGAATCTCGAGGAAAACCTTGAAGGTTAATGCCAATGACTTGAGAAGCTTGAATATCATGTTTTGAATGAAAAATCCCCTTACTTTTGAATGAGAAACAAAGTCCTTTTTGACAATTTTTTTGAAATGACCACTTTCCTTGAGAGTTTCGTGATACAAATTGAGATAAGCATTGTAGTTGAGTCTTTTATCTTTGAGTCTTCTGTTGTTATTTTCATAGGTTTTAGAGTTTAGATTAATCTTTTGTACACCCTTTGTGTTTTAGAACCTAATTCATTCCTTACCTTGTGAGTATCTTGGTTGAGGACAAGCAATAATTCAAGTTTGGAGGTTTGATAAGTTGGTAATCTACCAGCTTATT
Organism: Jaltomata sinuosa; assembly: GCA_003996215.1. Taxonomy (NCBI): domain Eukaryota; kingdom Viridiplantae; phylum Streptophyta; class Magnoliopsida; order Solanales; family Solanaceae; genus Jaltomata; species Jaltomata sinuosa. The sequence goes on along the minus strand of QJPP01004017.1, from coordinate 195,115 downwards.
GAGCCTTTATTCATGAATTATTGTCATTTTTGGATGAGAATTAGTGGCACTTATTGCCTTTATTGATGAAAATGCAGGTACTCTTAGTCTACAGAATAAAGCAACGGAATTGAACCTAAAGAGCTCAAAAAGAAATTAAAGTGTGAAGGTGATCGAAAAAGAGAAAGAAACTGTCGAGGGGTGCGAGCCGCATATGAGATGCACAATGCGGAATGCGACCACACCTCCATCAAATCTCACTACACCAGTAGCTGTCATTACTGGTTAGAGAATGAGCAATATGCGAATTGCAAAACCAAGGTTGCAATCCCACATCACAGTGCACCTCGATCGCACAAGCCCCGAGGGGTATTTTTTTCCAAAGCCATGTGAGGTATTGGGAAGATTTTTAAACTTATTTTGGGGTGTGTACCTGATAGGAATTAAGTTCTTACTTTCCCCAAGAAAGATATTGAGAGTACACTCTTCTCTCTTCTTCTTCCCCAATTGAAAAAACCATTTGTAAAGATTTTGAACTTGGATTTGGAGCTTAACTTTGAATATGAATGGAAATTTGAGTAACCCATTTGGTATATCCTCTTGTTTCCTTACTAATAGTAGCTAAATCCTTTTTAGGGGTATGGGCATGATGGGTGATTGAATTTGCTTATGGTTATTGAATAATTATGCTTATAAATAATTATTTAGTATGGGTCTATTGAATTCTTCAAGGTTTAACTTTAAAATTGTATGGTTGCAAACATTAATTAAGTTTTCTAATTTTGTTTTTGCTTGAAAGAGAAGTTCATAAATTGGGTGAGTATTCAATAGTGGGGATTTGGGATTTCCACCTTAGATTAAGGATAAAAATAGGTTGATCAAAGGAAATTCCCATCTAAGAATCTAAGCTAGAAATAGTGTGATTTACCCAAGTGTAAATTGGTTGTTTTATGGTAAATATATGGTGCTTGAGCAAAGGCCTTGGTACATATATTTGGAGGGTCGAAAGACTACCAAATATAGTTGAAACAAGCTACCCGTTCATATAATTAAAAGTTTGTACAATTAATCAAGTCACTAACACATTGCAGAACCCCATCGAAAGCATACCCCTAGTTTTTCGTCTCTTGTAAAACAAATCGTGTTCATGTTACTCTTGTGTTGAAATTGCGATATTGTTGATTTTCCAATCCTTATTACCCCTTCTTTTTGCTTTTTGTTATTTGAACATTTACTCACTTTAGTGATTCTTATTTGAAAATTTATTGGTGAATCATTTCTCTATTCCCTGTGGGATCGACCTCGACACTCGTTGTGTTATTTATTATTTTGGTATGACGATCGTTACCACCTCCTACGGTAGAGTATTTTTGAATTTCATCAGGCACCATAACGACAAGCTCAAGAAAACTATTACAATGCCCATAACATTGGCAACAGAAGTAAAAATCCATACATCTCTCAAAGGGGGAATCAACAGGACCAAGGGTCATCAAAGATGGAAAGCATGCTCAAAAGGATTTTAGAAAATCAAGAGAAGGCTGATATCACAACACAGAATCTGGCAGAAGTGGTAAGTTCCCATACAACTTCCATCCAGAAGCTGGAACAACAATCTAGAGATCATTGTTGGAAACAAAATCCTAAGTTGAAAGGTCAGCTCCCTAGTGACACAATTCCTAATCCTAAAGTTATGGGTGGTACGACGCATTGTATGACTATTACTAGACAAAGTGGGCGTACCACAATTAATGATAATGTAATGTTGGAAGAATCAGTGAAGGAGGCAGAGGTAGATACCCCAGTGCCAATCATTAAGAAAGTTGTTGAACCTGTCATAGATAGTGAGCAATGACTAGTAAAAAGGTTAGTGCTGAGGTATACATGTCCTCCATCTTTCCCAAAAAGGTTGGTAATGAAGGAAGAGAAATCCATATGTCTAAAGTTCTATGATTAGTTGAAACAGATATCTATGCATATTCCCTTCCTTGATGCATTCCATGATATGCCTGGGTTCGTAAAATATGTGAAAGATTTTCTCGAGAAAAAGAAGAGGTATTCTAAGGAGGAAGATGTGCAAGTTACTCATCAGGTGAGTCCTATTATTTCTAAACTTGCAGTTTAGAAGAAAGCAGACCCAGGAGCATTCACCATACCATGCACTATTGGTATGCGGGACTTTACCAAGGCACTATGTGAAAAATGGTGAAAGCATCAACCTTATGCCCCTCGCAATCTATGGACTTCCCAAACCGGCCAGTAGGAGGCTACAAATGGCAGACAAATCAGTGTAGTGACAGATGGGGATTATTGATGATGTGGTGGTTTGAGTCGAAAAGTTTAATTTGCCAACTGACTTTTTTATCCTTGATTATGCTATGGACAAAGAGATTCCCATCATCTTGGGACGCCCATTTTTAGCCACATGAAAAGCATTGATGGACTCAGAAAAAAATGAAATAAAATTCTGAGTCAAGGATGAGGAGGTCATATTCCAGGCTGACAATGGGATGAGCCTACCTAGTAAATATCACTGGATCTCGGTTATTGATGTTATAGAGGTTGTCATGGTTCATGACTTAGATGCAGTTATAGCTGACCACAGCGCCTAGGGCACTGCAGATAAGTCTCATTTCCCTTATTTTATTCTATTGCAATGGGGATGATGCATTGTCTTTGAGTGGGGGTGGGGCTTGTTAGCCCTTGGGTTTTTCTAACCGAATTCTTTTTCCGAGAATGTTATTTTATGTTGAATTGACATGTTTAGAATATGATGTTTTGTTTGTTTAATTTGAAGAAGACCAAGATGACTTAGGCAGTACTATTTTTTAAGTAAAAGCATGTTTAATTCTATTGTGAAAGATGTGACCCCTCCCAAAATTTTGACTAAGTGTGTGCACTAAACTGAGATTCTGACATGTTCGGCTCTGAATATATGACATTATGATTATTAAGGTTGATGGCTGTATTTAAGCTTGTATGTGTATTGAATTGGTAGTTAAAACTAGAAACCTTGTTCTGTATGTGTTAGAGATTGTGTACTCCATGCTGCATTGTGATGTCTAGAACTTGCCCAGTGTGTGTGCAACGCGAAATAAGGGGTGTTGAATCTAAGAAATGATTTAGACATTTCTTTGATTAGCCTATTTTATTCCTCTTTTTACCTACCTAATGCATGATACTAGTGAGTACCATTGAGCCTTTAACCTATTCTTTGGTAACCGTATCTAAAGCCTTACTCTTTTGTTCTAACAAGATTGCATTTAAGGGCAAGCTTATGGTTCATCTAGTGTTGCATGTGTAATTCATTGTGAGTGTGAGTGTTCTCTCTTCTCTTTTGTCTTAAGTCCATATGTTAATGACTGATAATGTGAGGGAATTTCTTTGGTCTTAAGTGAGGGCACATGGTGAATACCTATTGACTACATGATAAGTCTGACTTCACTACTTGCATACACAGTCGTTTCTTAATAATATGATGTCATAGGTGGATTCATCAGTGTCAGGTCGAGGTTTGTGTGTTGTTTGGTTTGTGAAAGGGGTGGGAAAATTGATTTGAAAACATGCTTGTTAGTTGGTTAATAGAACTGATGTCGACATCCTACTCACCTTTGAATCTGCAGTCAACTCTTTTACTCTAGCCGTCGCGTGTCAGCCTCTAAACACGATCTATACTCAACAAAAGAAGAGCATAAGGTAGTGTTAGTACAAATCACTATATACTGGTAGGTATCATAGGCCGAGTCAAACTAAGACATGAATGTAGCAAAAATATATAATAAGTAAGACAAACTTCAACACTTAGCATATAATCAGTCAAATCTTTTAAAGTCAATTCAACAACAACAATCTCAACTTCATAAGTCACCAAAATATCACTAAAAAGGAAAGGAATAATCACATTCAATAATCATCTCATGCCTCACTATTTTCATCAACCTTCACTCATAACACTTGTTCCTCTAGTCCCATCTCAATTCACAACCAGTTCACTATAAAAGATAGTATAATAATTTAAAGAAGTTAAACAGTATACGAGCGTACACATATGCTATAGGTCTTATTTTTGCTTACTAGCCATGCCCTACAGGGGACCCTAGGGGTCAATGTACCATACCGGCGTGGAATCCGATCCATAACAACTGTATCAACATCAATATCTATATAACCAGGCTCTCAGACCTATCCCTCATGAATATACACAGTGCCCAAGGAACAATCAAACTTTCATCTAGCCTATTCATTAAAGCATACCAGGAAAAACACAGACAATTCAACCATGTTCAAAGACTAATCACAAGTTATATAGTTTCACTAATTTCTTGGAAAACCCACTTCTTAAAGCTCTAGAAAAAAGTTGAATTGTGAGAGAAATAACTCAAAAAATTGCGGGACATTCATGTATACTTCCATGCTTTCTCGTTGCAACATACGGTTCTTCATCGCAATGGGTCATCACGACGAGGATTATTCATTGAGATGGACCATCGAAATAAAGTGCCCCATTGTTGTTGTGAATGGAAATTTCTACAACACCATTTTTCGTGCCCCCAAGCCCTCATTCCACAACACACTTTATTTTATGGACCACACAAATTATCCCTGATGCATCAACTATCATATCCAAAGTTCTATGACTTTGATTATTGTCCTGAAACTTTCTATGAGACCATACGGCAATTGTCTACCCAAATATGGATACCATACTATCACACAACATTACACGAATAAAGAATCATCTCTAAGGCACATCACATTATATTTTTATTTAAGCTCACCCTGGCCTGAGATTTTCAAACACTCACCTTAGGATTTTTTCTGGCCAGGTACTTATGCCTTACTATCTGTAATGATGGAACAGGTCATTATAAATATTTTAAAGTATGCCATTTTCTTTGATATCCATGTATGAGGTCCACGAGCTATGGATGGTTCCACGATCCATAGACTTGGCTCGTGGATCCTTACGTACCTCATTATTTGCTTCCTTTATTTTTTATGTCTATTTCAACTTGTACCTGTATACTCCAGAACCATAATTCCAATGCAAAAATCAAAACAAAAGAAAGTAAAACACTTTGGGTTTCCTCCGAAGCACCGCCTGATTTAACATCGTGACACGACACAAGTTACATGACTACTCAGTATTCATTAAGTAACCCGTTGGGTTTTCTCCCAAGAATCACCTTATTTAACATCGGGGCATGACTCAGTTCCCTTAGTTACTCAGACTTCACCAAGGGCCTAGATATCCACTACCTTTATTTCCTCAGCAGTTCCAAAGTATGCCTTCACACGCTGACCATTTACCTTGAACGATTTAACTTCATGGTTCTCATGCTTAATTGCACCATATGGTAACACATGTACCACTCAAAATGGCCCTATCCACTTAGACTTGAGCTTGCTAGGAAATAAGTGGAGTCTTGAATCAAATAGTAAGAACAAATCACCTGTGCAAAGTCTCTTTTTTATATTTTCCAATCGTGATACATCTTCATATTCTGGTTGTATAGGGCTGAAATCTCATAGGCTTTTAGTTAAAAGTCATCCAACTCATTCAATTGATCAATCCTCAAGTTAGAGTCATCACCCGAATTCAAATTCAACTTCTTGAGCGCCCACATAGCTTTGTGCTCAAGCTCAATCTGCAGATGACATGATTTTCCATTAACAACCTGATATGGAGACATACCTATAGAATTCTTGAAAGCAGTCTGGTATTCCCATAATGAATCATCTAACTTCCTTGAACAATTCCTTATATTTGCATTCACAGTCTTTGCAAGGATTGTCTTTATCTCTCGATTGGAGACTTCAACTTGCCCACTAGATTGCGGATGATAAGGTGTTGCCATATTATGTTTTACTCCATACTTCTCAAGAATGGTTCGAAACAATCTATTACAAAGGTGAGAGACTCCATCACTAATTATTGCCCTTGGGGTACTAAACCTCTCACTTCAAGAACAATGTGACACCTTGCCTTAATTATTGGGAAGCGCAACTACCTCCACCTACTTGGACACATAGTTAACAACCACAAATATGTATTTTATCCCATTTGATCTCACAAACGGGCCCATAAAGTTAATGCCCCATACATCAAATAGTTCAACCACAAGAATGGAATGAGAGAAAGCTCATACTTTCTTCATATACCCCCTTGACTCTGACATTAATATCATGATTTTTCATAATCATGTGCATCCTGATGAATGGTAGGCCAATTGTATCAATATTTCAAAATCTTGTGAGTTGTATGGACTCTGCTATGATTCCCCCCAACAAAGGATGAGTGGTTGTTTCTCCCAAGCACACACACAAGTGTACATGGTCAAGAAAGTAATAAATTAGCTCTTGCGATCCGAATATCGATCCCACAGGGACTTGGTGTTTCGCAAATGATCCAACTTAATAATTACTATTAAAGTTGAACAAGTGCAAATGAGAACCAAGAGAAGTTTGAGCTTTACCTTTGTTAACTAAATACTAGAAATAACAACGATATGAATTTTGTACTGCAAACAATATATGGAGAGATCCAGGGTTGAGGCATTTACTTCACATTCATGCATAACTATGGTTTCTAGCCGGTGTTATTGTTTATTATGATCATTGTTCTATGGTGTAACACCCTAGGACTTCCAAGCGCAGGCTAAGCTCAGAAAAACCAGTAGGAAAATAATTTTAGAAAAAATTCCAAACATTCCAGGAACCACGGTTCAAACAATGGACCATCATTCAAAAGACCGGCCCATCATTGGAACAGTAGTCCCTGATCCAGTAGCCTGTCAGTTCTCCCTAGGGACCAAGGCTCGGACAACGGACCATCATTCAGAAAAAATGGTCCATTGTTCGAGGCCATAGTCCAAAGTCCAGTAGACTCTCAACTCTGATCCCAGGGACCACGAGTCAAACCACAGATCATGGTTTAGAACCATGGCTCAACCTGATGCACGTGGTTCCCCAGGATCAGAGGACCCCAGATTCCAGCCCCAGGAACCATGGGTCAAACGATGGCCCTTCGTTCAGAAGGACAGACCGTCCTGTTGAACCATGTTTCCTAGGACCAGAGGCCCTAAAACCCACAGGTAGAACCACAGCTCCAGTTGACGATCCTTCATTCAGAAGGACGGTCCATAAACCAAGTCGTAGTCCTTGAGCGTGATTTTCTGCAGAGTCTTTTATACGTTCCCAAGGGTATTCTAGTCTTTTCACAATTCTTTCAATTCTGATTCTTAGTCATTTTGGGGGTAATTAAAGGGTTTTTAACTCTATTTATCCCTCATTACTCCTAAATCACTCAAACTTAGCAAATCTCTCAAGAACAGAACGTTCTCTCAAGAACAAGGTAAAAAGGGTTTTCTCGAAGTTCTTCTCAGAATCAAAAAGTTCAACCGTAAAATCTTCATACAGGTATGTGAGATATTACTAGTGGGTTCCTTTCACCCATTAGTTCCCTATCACTCAGTCAAATCCCTTCAGTTCTCCATAAATGCTAAAAACCTAGGGTTCATAGACCTCAGATGTTATGGAATTATATAATTCTTAGTCCATGTGTCTTGGAGAATCAGTATAGTTCATGTACAAAATTCAGAACCCTAGCTTGTTGTAATTTTCAGTCCATAGATTATACATGTTAGACAGACTTAATCAGATGATCAGATTTTAGAATTTGAATGTCATATCCTACAGCTTAATTGTGTGCATTCTCAGATTATATCATTATTTTGAGATATCCAGTGTTATAGTTGAATGCTAGCTTATACTCAACTTGGATTACACTTAGTACCAAGCGGACTAGGGATGAGGGCTTAGCTTTCAGGTTAGGCTATGACCCTTAATAGCAATCCCTAAGTCCCAGAACTACGGCGCCACAATAGGTTTGAAGGAGTCAGCTGTCAAACTAGGCTGCACCTCCTTGTCCCTTGTGGACATCAGCAGTGGATCTACATCAGACTCGTTTGTACCCTTGGCAAGGTATGAACACCATTCCTTCCAGGGTTACAGGTTGGCCCCACAATTTGCTCAGCTTGGGGTATGTCGGTTAGTAGTATCTCCCACAATCAGATTCATGTGCATTGACCTTGTATTCAGTACTCATGTTCAGTATTCAGATCATCATGTTATTTTATTATTTATACTTGGTCACTGCATTCAGTACAACTCTCAGTTACACTTCAGCATGTTTATTCTTATGTTCAGTTATATATATATATATATATATATATATATATATATATATATATTGTTTAGTCCAGCTTGTATCCTGCATGCTCACTACATTCAAAGTACTGCCACGTACTTTTGTGCTACATCATTTCATGATGTAGGTTTAGGCACTAAGCATCCAGATCGCGCCTAACTTGACCTCCGATCCGTACTCAGCAGCTCAGTGGTGAGTCCCCAATAGTTTGGGGATAATAGACATGCCTTTATTTTAGTATTTATCTTCAGTTTTCAGTTTTGCTAGAGTTAGCTGGGGGCATGTCCCAGAAACTCCTATTAAGTTAGATGGCTTTCAGACATACACTAGATTCAGCACTTTTAGTAATGTTATTCAGTCAGTACTAAACTAGATTCTTATATATTCAGATTTTATTTGGGTTCTTCCCGTTTTTAGATAGCTTGGAGTAACTCATGACACTAAGCACCGTGTCACGTCTAGGAGGTAACCTCGAGGCGTGACATACGGGGTTGATATTACAACTCGAGAATGTTCAGCATCTAAGTCATCTACCTAAATTAATCTCACAACTACATCATTGATTGGGGATGTAAGTCTTTGGATGCATAAAACTATCTTCCCATCTTATTAACCAAGTGGGGCGTTTAGGTATATCACTATTCTAACTGCAAATCGTCCTTTACAATTGCTATCTAACAATAAAAGACATAATACACACTTTCTACGTTCTTCATTCCATCTCTCAACTCCTATGGTCAATTAGTTTCAAGACTTAGATTTATCCTAAAGTTCATGACGCTTTAGAATATAGTAAAACAAGAAAGCAAGAACAATCACATGACAAGATAAACAAATGAACCAACTATAAAATCATAATTAAGAAATCATGTAGTAGCCTCAACCCTAGAATAGAGTGTTTATCCACTCATAGTAATTCAACAAATCTCCATATATTAAAGTAAAACAACAAGAAAGAAATGTTAAAGAACAAAGAACCCTAGTTTAATCTCCTTGATGTCTCCTTTGCTCTCCAATTCGTGTATTCCTCCAAAGATGTGTGTAAATGTGGCTAAGTACTACTTTTATAGTGTTTTAGTTCGTCCATAGGCTTCCCCATAAGCTACATATGCATTTACAACTTTGCCCCCACTTAAACCAAGTTAAAAAAAACCCAATTTTGGACATTTTAGGGGGCTTGCATCACGTGGCTGGCCACGTGGACAAACCAGTAGCCCCTTGCATTGGGGTGTGCATTTATGGTCCTCCTACCATTCCTTGGGAGGCACGAGGTAGGGTATCCACCCATGCCTTGAGGCTGCGGCGCATGGCCCCCTAAAAAAGGTGGGAGTTTGCCCGATTTTTGCTCTCTTCTCCTCGTGCACTTCTTCCTTGATTCCCCACTTCTTGTGGCTTGTTTGTAGGCTTAATTTAGCTTAAATAGATACTTAAATGGTACCCTACAACAATTGATAATACAAATTAGTCCATACAACATAATAGAGCTCATCAAAGTTGTCACGACCTAATTTCTCGATCATGATGGCATCTACAACCCCCGGTAGGTGAACCAATCCCCGTAGCCCAGAACTGTTAGTAATGGGCTACTATCTAGCAAATAAGGGAACAAGACGAATAAAATAGATAACAGGGATATAAATATATACATATGCAGAAACTAAACCAAACTCCAAGACCTGGTATCATAGTATAGAGCCAAACTACATACATGGAGTGCAAATAAACCAAAACTATATATACAGATGTCTCTGAATGGTAATAGAGTACATGAAACAAAAGATAAACTAAATCTAAGCTCCAATCGCTAAGAGCTCACCCTCAGTCTGCAGCAGTCCCCGACAGATCTCCAAGCACGAATCACAACGATCTAACGGCGATGGCCCACGCTAGGATCTGCACCCAAAGATGCAGGGGGTAGGGGTGAGCACCAAATGTGAAGCATAAGGTACCCAGTAGGTATCATAGGCCGACTGGGCACATATAAGATAAAAGCGTAGTAATAGACAGAATAGAAGCAAGTAGTCACAGAAATTAACAAAAGGTACACAGGAACTAGCCCAGAGGGAAATCAGCAGAACCACATATGAGGCTAGTAAGCAGAATATACACACCATAGGCATAGGTGAAAGTAAGAAATAACGCACCTGGGGTCCTTGCAACAACAGTGTATACAAATAAGTTTACGAAATGGACGGTATACCGGTAACCTCAAGTGTAAGAAGAAGAGAGAAAGAGTAATGATAGGCATGCTTAGAGACATGAATCAACTCAACTAATCATATCAACCTCAAATCCAGAAACTAACAGTCTAGCAGTAACCAATTTCATACTTAACCGCAACAGGGAACAATTCTGTAAGTAAATAGCAAAAGTCTACCTACAGTCCCCCGGTCGCCCATACAACCGAGGAACACAAACAAGTGAAAACAAACCCTTCGGCATCCCATACTACCGGAGTGTACAATCAACAAACAACAAACAAGGGTGGAGCCTCAAACAATGAATGATATGATGCATGAAGATCTCAAGTGCCATGGTATCTCTGTATGTACCTGCTCTGGCGCCGATCGGCCCAGCAGGTAGGTTCCATGGAAGGACACTGCCCGTATACATCTACTCCACCGTATACCCCTCATCCGGCACACGCAGCCCAGATGGCAAGGTCCATGGAGGTCCCAGACCCCATACTAAAACTCAGTATCAGAACATGTCGTCCGGAAGCAAGTCCGGTATCAGGATAGAGACCCAGTCTCGAATATGCAATGCCCAGACCCTGTCCAGGACTAAAGTAGTAGGAAAAGTCTCAAAAACCCCTCCAAGGGTGCCCGGGCATAACCGGGTCTAAACAGTAAAAAGTCATCTCAGGTGCTCGGTCCGACCGAGGCTAAAAATCATCTCAAGTAACAAGAAAACTCAACTAGCACCCCGGCCCTACTGAGTCTAGCGATAATCATAAAACTGATGATTTTAAACATAATTTTACTTTCTTGACCAAAAATATTCACAAGTTAAATCAAACCATTTCCAAATTATTTCCATAAAAAAGGGGCCCCCGGGGCCATGCAAGGTTTAGAAAATAGTGCCAGTAGGCCCGAAGCCAAAACCATAGTAAAACATAGATAAAACCTCTTTATATGCATGGAAATGGTATGATCACACACAATAGCTGCCCAACAGCTCACAATCAACCTATCGACCCTGCACAGGCCCACAGCTACTCAGCAAGCATAACCAGCCTAGAAGGATATTTCTATGCCCGGTACTCGCGGACATTCCCAAAATCCCACCTTCTATGTTCCAGAGTAAACAAGGCCTCACAGGACCACAAGGGTAAATAAAATACATCAGCAAATACTACAAGCAACGGAGAAATAAAAGAAGGCGGACATGAATAAAGCGGTCGAGGTCTGTGGAACCAACCTAATAAACCAACCCAAGGATGCCCATTAATACAATTTTATTCTATATATGCGGAGTCTAGAGAAAATAAACCGTAACCTACCTGTCGTCCGATGACAAGCTCGAACCTCTCCGAAAAGAAGCTCCGAAACGAAATCAAACTTGAACTCGGGCTTGAATAACTTGACGTCGATAATTGATTTTCATTTGAGAATCAACTATAGTTTCAAAACATGCTTTCTGCCACAAAATCCCTCCAGCCATCTGCTGGCATATATGAACTATAGCCTATGCTAATGTTTTGGATGGAAAAGAAAGTTGAAGCTTGTAGTAAAAGTAACAGCAACATATATTTAACTTAATCCTAACTAGATGACAATACATAGGAAGAATATATACATTTGGAACATTAGTGGAACGCCTGGTGGCATTATGCACCATGGTGTGCACTTCCCACAACTCCACGTGGAGTTTGGTGCCAACCCAAAGTGTTTTATCCCGTTATATATACACTCGGATATTGCATAAATTCGTGGTAAAATAAATATAGCTTTTTAAATATACCACAATTATTAGAAAATTATTTCGAATAAAACCTACTATATTATAATAATAATCTTTAACATAACTAAATTTACTATCTCCGTTAAAATATTACAATGTATAAAAATCTTATAAAATAAATACATATACAATTATAACGTATCAAGAATATTTTCCATAAACCTTTAAAATATTTTGAAAAGGTAATAATAATATAATATAACTTCCTACCACCTTCGACTTTTAAATAAAATATTTTCAAATACGCACGATTTCGATACTCAAGAATTCTCTCGGGATCCTCCCTTATGTTTTGTCACTGTTTCGGAAATGAAATGGCGTTTTAAGACGTGAAGTTGAGGCTTAAATCGAGTTTAACCCGACCCGATTCGCGACCCAGTTCGCAACCCGTTTTCTGCCAGACAGTCCGCGGTAAAACAGTCATAACTTTTTACTCCGAGATCAGTTGGACGTGAGATTTTGTGCGTTGGAAACTAGACTCGTAGACCTTCGATTTGGTATTTTGGGGGACTTCTAACTCTTTATATATTGAGAGAAAAGCCCTGAGACATTTGACCCAAAGTTCAGGAAATTTATTAAAGAACTTACGATTACTTTTGCCGACTTGCTTGGCTTCGAAACTTATAATGCGACCAAACAAATGGACCCAACACCGAAATACCGGTCCTGATGAGCCTTAAGTGACTTGGGGCCGCTACAAACAAGCTCTAACGGTTCAAGGAAAACGTATACGTGGAAATAACCGAAAGGGTCATTACATCATCCACTACTAAAAGGGACTTTCGTCCTCGAAAGTCAAGGTCAAGGGGCTACCTGAAGGCTAAAATAGCTGCGGATACTGATCCCGCATATCTCTCTCGGTCTCCCAGGTAGCCTCCTCGACTGGACGGTGCCTCCACTGAACCTTAACAACCGGGATCTCTCGAGACCTCAATCTCCTGACATCTCTGACCAAAATAGTTGTCGGCTCCTCAACAAAGGCTAAATCCTCACCCAACTGAACTGAATCCCACTGCAACACATTAGACTCATCTGGACATACCGACGCAACATCGAAACATGAAATACAGGATGTATAGCTGAAAACATCGGAGGTAAGGCTAAGCTGATAGGCAACGCTACCAACCTCTGAAGAATCTCAAACGGCCCAATGTACCTGGGGCTAAGCTTGCCCCTGCCTACCAAATCTCATCACGCCCTTCATGGGCGATACACGGAGAAACACCAAGTCACCGACACTAAACTCCAAGACACGAAGCCTACGATCAGCATAACTCTTCTGCCTGCTCTGAGCTGCCCGAAGTCTGTCCTGAATCACTCGGACTCTGTCTAGGGAATCTCGAAGCAAATCTGTGCCATGTGGACCTGTACTAAAACCATCAAACCAACCTACCGGTGATCTGCAACGCCTGCCATACAAAGCCTCAAAATGTGCCATACCGATACTCGAATGGAAGTTGTTATTGTAAGCAAACTCTACCAAGGGGACAAACTGATCCCAAGAACCTCCAAAGTCAAGAACACAGGCCCGAAGCATGTCCTCTAGGACCTGAATGGTCCTCTCGGACTGGCCATCTGTCTGAGGGTGAAAAGCGGTACTAAGATGAACCTCTGTACCCAAATCTCGCTGAATAGCCCTCCAAAACTGAGATGTAAACTGGGTGCCGCGGTCTGAAATGATAGAAGCTGGGACCCCATGCAACCGAACAATCTCACAAAGGTAGATCTGAGCTAACCTCTCTGCGCCATAAGAAGTCTGAACCGGCAAGAAATGTGCTGACTTAGTCAGCCTATCAACAATCACCCATATGGAATCAAACCCATGAGAAGTACGAGGCAACCCAACAACAAAGTCTATAGTAATCCCTTCCCACTTCCACTCAGGAATGGGAAGTCGCTGCATCAAACCACCAGGTCTCATGTGCTCGAACTTAACCTGCTGACAGTTCAAGCACGAGATACAAACTCCGCTATATCCGCTTCATACCACTCCACCAGTAAAGCTGCCTCAAGTCTCTATACATCTTTGCTGTGCCAGGGTGAATGGAGTATCTAGTACAATGTGCCTCATGAAGTATCAACTGAATCAAATCACTACCCTTGGAACACAAAGGCGATTATCAAACCTCAGAACCCCATCTGAATCTAGAGTAACCCGACTGGTCTCACCCTGAACAACCCGATCACGAAGGTCACACAACTGCTGATCCTCAAACTGACGGCTCTGAATCTGATCAATCAAAGTAGAACGAACCTCAACACTGGCGAGAACTCTACTAGGATCCGACAAGTCAAGCCTAACCAAACGGTTAGCCAAGGACTGGATGTCCAAGGCCAACGGCTCGCTCTGAAACTGAAAGAGAAGCTAGGCTACCCATACTCACTGTCTTCCGACTCAAGGCATCCGCTACCACGTTTGCCTTGCCCGGATGATACAGAATAGTGAAGTCATAGTCCTTCAGTAACTCGACCCATCTCCTCTCCTCGAGTTCAACTCCCGCTGACTCGTGATATACTGAAGACTACGGTGATCGGTGAAGATCTCACAGTGAACTCCATATAGGTAATGCCTCCAGATCTTGAGCGCGAAAACTATCGCCGCCAACTCTAAGTCATGAGTGGGGTAGTTGCGCTCGTGAACCTTCAGCTACCTCGACGCATATGCTACTACTCGACCCTGCTGCATCAACACACAACCAAGACCAACCCCAGAAGCATCACAATACACGGAGAAGCTCTGACCCTCAACTGGCAAAGTCAAAACTGGAGCTGAAGTCAATAAGGCCTTAAGCCTCTGGAAGTTATTCTCACACTGATCCGACCACTGAAATGGGACATCCTTCCTAGTCAGCATAGTCAAGGGTGCTGCTATTGAAGAAAATCCCTCAATGAACCATCTGTAGTAACCTGCTAACCCAATAAAGCTGCGAATCTCAGTAACAGTAGTAGGTCTAGGCCACTCACAAACCGCTGAAATCTTTCCCGGATCAACCCTAATCCTATCCTTAGAAACCACGTGCCCTAGGAATGCAACTGACTCAAGCCAAAACTCACACTTTGAGAACTTGGCATAAAGCCGATGATCTCTCAAAGTCTGGAGTATAACTCTTAAGTGCTACTCATGCTCATCTCTACTACGCGAGTATACCAAGATGTCGTCTATAAAAACTATCACAAACGAGTCCAAATACGGGCCAAGAACCCTGTGCATCAAGTTCATAAAGGCTGCGGGGGCATTAGTCAACCCAAAAGACATCACCAGGAACTCATAATGGCCATAACGTGTCCTGAATGCTGTCTTAGGGATGTCCTCCGCCCTAATCCTCAACTGATGGTAGCCAGACCTCAAATCAATCTTCGAAAACACGACTAAACCCTGAAGCTGGTCAAACAAATCATCAATCCTCGGCATCGGATACCTATTCTTCACTGTCACCCTATTCAGCTGCCTATAATCAATACACATGCGCATCGACCCATCCTTCTTCTTCACGAAGAGAACAGGAGCACCCCACGGTGACACACTAGGTCTAATAAACCCCTTAGCTAACAGATCCTGGAGCTGCTCCTTAAGCTCTCTCAACTCAGCAGGAGTCATACGGTAAGGAGAAATAGAAATGGGCCTAGTGCCCGGCTCTAACTCAATAGTAAAATCAATATCTCTCTCAGGTGGAAGGCCTGGCAGGTCGGTAGGAAACACATCAAGGAAGTCTCTAACCACATGAACGGACTCAGGAGAAGTAGGGTCAGCACTAACATCTCGGACATATGCTAGATAAGCTAAACACCCACGGGAAATCAACTTCCTAGCTCGAAGACAAGAGATGATCCCAGATTGTGCATGGCTAACAGAACCCTGGCACACAACCGGGGATACACCAGGCACAGCTATGGTAATGGTCTTGGCATAACAATCCAAAATCACACGGTGAGGGGATAACCAGTCCATGCCCAGTATCATATCAAAATCTAGCATATCAAGAATCATCAAATCACCCCAAGTCTCTGAATCACCAACAGATAACATACAGGATCTCACAATCCGATCCACTACTAAAGAATCTCCTACTGGGGTCGAAACAGAAACAGGAACAGATAATGGCTCACTAGCCAACCCCAAACAAGGCACAAAGTAGGCAGATACATATGAACAACTGGATCCCAGATAAATAAAGCCATAGCTGACTGATGGCACACATAAATCATACCTGTAATCACAGCATCTGAGGCCTCTGCCTCTGGTCTCCTAGGGACCGCGTAAAACTGACGACGACCTTCACCTGCCCGACCGCCATCCCTACCACCTGCTCTGCCGCGTGGAGCACTACCTCTACTCTGACGACCACCCCCTCTAGCAGTAGGCTGAACTACTCGTAAAGGCTCGGCCAACTGAACTATACCCTGCTGAGGGTAATCTCTAGAAATATGACCCATCGCACCACAAGTAAAACAAGCCCCTGACGGCCTACTAACTCGAGATGAACTAGCAAATCCTGTATGACCACCACGGCCTGATGCCCCAGAAACTATACCCCTCGAAGGCTGGCCGCTATAGCCCTGATGGATGCCCTGACCCTGCTCGAACTGGGTACTACCGAAAGTCTGAAAGGAAGCCTGAATCGGTCGGCTGGACTGACCCTAGTACTGCTGTGGCTGATAACTCCGGCTCCACTGGCCAGGACCTCTACCACCATATCTGGAACCACGATAAACACCCTGATATCGAGGCCTCTTATCTCTGGACCCCTGATCATGTCGCTGTAAGTCCTCCACAGTGCGGGCATAGTCTACGATAGCCTGAAATTACCGACCACTGGCAACTAATATCTTAGCTGGCTGCCTGATCTCTGGCCTCAAACCCCATACAAATGTACGAATCCTATCAGCCTCGGTAGGAATGATCATAGCTCCGAACGGTGCTAGCTGATGGAAACGGGTCTCATACTCCGAGATAGTCATAGACCCCTGTACAAGGTGAGTAAACTGCTCCCTGCGATGCTCCCGATCACTCTGGGGTAGGAACTTGGCCATAAAGGCCTCATAAAACTCAGACCAGGTCAAAGGAGGTGACGACAGTGGTCTACAAGCAACCTGGTCCCTCCACCATAACTTTGCTGGGCCCTCCAACTGATAGGTAGTATAACCAACCCCGTGAGTCTCCAACAAACCCAAAAGATGCAACATCTCCTCACAGGTAGTAATAAAGTCATGTGAATCCTGTCCAGAAGTACCAGCGAACCTCGGAGGTGCTAACCTCAAAAACCTACCCAACGCCTTCTGCTCTAACTCTGTCATAACTAGGCGAGGAGCAAGAGGTTGTGCAACAGATGGAACCGGAATGACCTCCGCACGGGGAGCCATAGTAGCCGGCTGCGCTCCTAAGCTCTGTGCACCCAGGGATGCCCCCTGAGCGGATGTCTGCGCTACCTCGGAAGGCCGCTCTCCAATCACACCCAAAAGCTGTAATAGTAATCCCTGAATATCTGGAGACTGAG
Source organism: Jaltomata sinuosa (assembly GCA_003996215.1). Lineage (NCBI taxonomy): Eukaryota > Viridiplantae > Streptophyta > Magnoliopsida > Solanales > Solanaceae > Jaltomata > Jaltomata sinuosa. The sequence continues at coordinate 177,469 of QJPP01004017.1, read as the reverse complement.
CTGCGGCTGAAGCTGGCACAGAAGTGGGCACTGGAGCTGGTACTGGAGTTGGCGCTGGAGCTGGCACTGGAGCTGGCGCTGAAGCTGGCGCTGGAACTGGCGCTGGAACGGGAGGCTCATCCCCGCGTGATGCCGATGATCTCGTACGAACCATCTGCAGAAGAATGAAGTAGAACAAATGAGATTTCAAGAAACTTCAAGGGTTCTATGCACGACACAGAAGCAATGAAATAGTCAAATTTCCTAAAATGCCACTGTAGCCTTCCAAAGATTGAGTACGGACGTCTCTCCCCCAATCCGCAAGACTCTACTAGACATTGGCTCCTATACCGATGAAACCGGTGAACCTAAAGCTCTGATACCAAGTTGTCACGACCCAATTTCTCGGTCATGATTGCACCTACAACCCCCGGTAGGTGAACCAATCCCCGTAGCCCAAAACTGTTAGTAATGGGCTACTATCTAGCAAATAAGGGAACAAGACGAATAAAATAGATAACAGGGATACAAATATATACATATGCGGAAACTAAACCAAACCCCAAGACCTGGTATCATAGTATAGAGCCAAACTACATACAGCGAGTGCAAATAAACCAAAACTATATATACAGATGTCTCTGAATTGTAATAGAGTACATGAAACAAAAGATAAACTAAAGCTAAGCTCCGATCTCTAAGAGCTCACCCTCAGTCTGCAGTAGTCCCCGACAGATCTCCAAGCACGAATCACAATGATCTAACGGCGATGGCCCATGCTAGGATCTGCACCCAAAGATGCAGGGGGTAGGGGTAAGCACCAAATGCAAAGCATAAGGTACCAAGTAGGTATCATAGGCCGACTGGGCACATATAAGATAAAAGCGTAGTAATAGGCAGAATAGAAGCAAGTAGTCACAGAAATCAACGAAAGGTACACAGGAACTAGCCCAGAGGGAAATCAGCAGAACCACATATGAGGCTAGTAAGCAGAATATACACACCATAGGCACAGGTGAAAGTAAGAAATAACGCACCTGGGGTCCTTGCAACAACAGTGTATACAAATAAGTTTACGAAATGGACGGTATACCGGTAACCTCAAGTGTAAGAAGAAGAGAGAAAGAGTAATGATAGGCATGCTCAGAGACAATAATCAACTCAACTAATCATATCAACCTCAAATCCAGAAACTAACAGTCTAGCAGTAACCAATTTCATACTTAACCGCAACAGGGAATAATTCTGTAAGTAAATAGCAAAAGTCTACCTACAGTCCCCCGGCCGCCCATACAACCGAGGAACACAAACAAGTGAAAACAAACCCTCCGGCATCCCATACTACCGGAGCGTACAATCAGCAAACAGCAACCAAGGGTGGAGCCTCAAACAATGAATGATATGATGCATGAAGATCTCAAGTGCCATGGTATCTCTGTATGTACCTCCTCCAGCGCCGATCCGGCCCAGCAGGTAGGTTCCATGGAAGGACACTGCCCGTATACCTCTACTCTACCGTATACCCCTCCTCCGGCACACGCAGCCCGTAGCCCCTGGCCCGGATGGCAAGGTCCATGGAGGTCCCAGACCCCATACTAAAACTCAGTATCAAACATGTCGTCCGGAAATAAGTCCGGTATCAAGATAGAGACCCAGTCTCGAATATGCATGCCCAGACCCTGTCCAGGACTAAAGTAGTAGGAAAATGTCTCAAAAACCCCTCCAAGGGTGCCCGGGCATAACCGGGTCTAAACAGTAAAAGTCATCTCAGGTGCTCGGTCCGACCGAGGCTAAAAATCATCTCAAGTAGCAAGAAAACTCAACTAGCACCCCGGCCCTGCCGAGTCTAGCGATAATCGTAAAACTGATGATTTTAAACATAATTTTACTTTCTTGCCCAAAAATATTCACAAGTTAAATCAAACCATTTCCAAATTATTTCCATCAAAACGGGCCCCCCGGGCCATGCAAGGTTTAGAAAATAGTGCCAGTAGGCCCGAAGCCAAAACCATAGTAAAACATGGATAAAACCTCTTTATATGCATGGAAATGGTATGATCACACACAATAGCTGCCCAGCAGCCCACAATCAACCTATCGACCCTGCACAGGCCCACAGCTACTCAGTAAGCATAACCAGCCTAGAAGGATATTTCTATGCCCGGGACTCGCGGACATTCCCAAAATTCCACCTTCTATGTTCCAGAGTCAACAAGGCCTCACAGGACCACAATGGTAAATAAAATACATCGGCAAATACTACAAGCAACGGAGAAATAAAAGAAGGCGGACATGAATAAAGAGGTCGAGGTCTGTGGAACCAACCTAATAAACCAACCCAAGGATTCCCATTAATACAATTTTATTCTATATATGCGGAGTCTAGGGAAAATAAACCGTAACCTACCTGTCATCCGATGACAAGCTCGAACCTCTCCAAAAAGAAGCTCCAAAACGAAATCAAACTTGAACTCGGGCTTGAATAACTTGACGTCGATAATTGATTTTCATTTGAGAATCAACTATAGTTTCAAAACATGCTTTCTGCCACAAAATCCCTCCAGCCATCTGCTGGCATATATGAACTATAGCCTATGCTAATGTTTTGGATGGAAAAGAAAGTTGAAGCTTGTAGTAAAAGTAACAGCAACATATATTTAACTTAATCCTAACTAGATGACAATACATAGGCAGAATATATACATTCGGAACATTAGTGGAACGCCTGGTGGCATTATGCACCATGGTGTGCACTTCCCATAACTCCACATGGAGTTTGGTGCCAACCCAAAGTGTTTTATCCCGTTATATATATACTCGGGTATTGCATAAATTCGTGGTAAAATAAATATAGCTTTTTAAATATATCACAATTATTAGAAAATTATTTCGAATAAAACCTACTATATTATAATAATAATCTTTAACATAACTAAATTTACTATCTCCGTTAAAATATTACAATTTATAAAAATCTTATAAAATAAATACATATATAATTATAACGTATCAAGAATATTTTCCATAAACCTTTAAAATATTTTGAAAAGGTAATAATAATATAATATAACTTCCTCCCACCTTCGACTTTTAAATAAAATATTTTCAAATACGCACGATTTCGATACTCAAGAATTCTCTTGGGATCATCCCTTATGTTTTGTCACTGTTTCGGAACTGAAATGGAGTTTTAAGACGTGAAGTTGAGGCTTATATCGAGTTTAACCCGACCCGGTTCGCGATCCGGTTCGCAACCCGTTTTCTGTCAGACAGTCTGCGGTAAAACAGTCATAACTTTTTACTCCGAGATCAGTTGGACGTGAGGTTTTGTGCGTTGGAAACTAAACTCGTAGACCTTCGATTTGGTATTTCGGGGGACTTCTAACTCTTTATATATTGAGAGAAAAGCCCTGAGACATTTGACCCAAAGTTAAGGAAATTTATTAAAAAATTTACGATTACTTTTGCCGACTTGCTTGGCTTCGAAACTTATAATGTGACCAAAAAAATGGATCCAACACCAAAATACCGGTCCTGATGAGCCTTAAGTGACTTGGGGCCGCTACAAACAAGCTCTAACAGTTCAAGGAAAATGTATACGTGGAAATAACCGGAATGGTCATTACAAAAGTACACTAAAATACGCATAGCTCAAGCTAGCAATAATAGTTTTCTCGCTAAACTCTATTTGATCATTTTGACTCTTGAGTTGTTACAAATGCACCTTAAAGACTTTAATCATGTACTCTAACAACCAAATACACACATAACACTATACACCTCAATAGCACATTAAGTTATCCTCAAAACTAAGTTAAACGCGCATAGATATTGACACTTAGGTGTATAAATACGCCTAAGATCAGTGGCATGCCTCCAATATTCTCATCATTTGAACCTCAAGCACACATCTATGAATCATCCCATCAGCACAAACATGGAACAAGTATGGCTCATCCTAGAAAAACTTTATCACATCTGACATAAACTTTTTTTACTGCAGGAAGGATAAATCAAAAGGCACCATATCACTCACTGCATAATTAGAAATATTTGTGAACCATGGAATCAAGTCTTGTGATGAAGCTAATACTTGTTCATCCAAAAAAGTATCATCAATGACAATCTAATCTTTAAATTTCAGCATTTCCTCTTCTTCTAATCTTGACAAATGATCAGCCACTTGGTTTTCAGTCCCCTTTCAGTCCTAGACCTCAAAGTCAAACTCTTATTACAGAAGTACCCACGGAATTAATCTAGGCTTTTCATCCTTCTCAAAAGCAAGTAGGATCTGAACTTCCCAAAAGCAAAAACCACAGCAAGAAACTCATGTTCTATCACAATATAATTTTCTTGAGCTGCATTAAGTGTCTTGCTAGAAAAGTATATAGGATGGAGAATCTTTTTGCATCTTTCGCCTTGGACTGCTCCTAGAGCCACTCCACTAGCATCACATATAACTTCAAAAGGAATGGATTAGTCAGTGAAACAATGATAAGAGAAGATATCAATGTTTCCTTAATGTACTCAAATGCCTTCAGAAAAGCATTATCAAATACGAACTTCACCTATTTTTTTTAATAATTTGCACAAAAGGTGTGCAATTTTAGAGAATCCTTGATGAATCTACGATAAAATCTAGCATGCTCCAAAAAGCTTTGAATACCTTTTATGGAAATAATGGTGGAAATTTTACAATCCCCTCAATCTTTACTTTATCAACCTCTATCCCCTTTTTAGAGATCTTGTGGCCAAGCACTATACCCTCTTTTACCATAAAATGATATTTTTCCAATTAAGCACCAAATTGCATTCATTACAATTCTTCAATACGTTACTCAAGTGGGCCAAGCAGTCTTCAAGGGAGTCACCAACCACCAAAAAATCATCCATGAATACCTTTATAGTATCCTCTACCATGTTTGATAAGATAGACATCATATAATATTGAAAGATCGCCAGCGCATTACATAACCCAAAAGGCATCCGCTTGAATGAAAATATCCCATATGGTCAAGTGATGGTGGTTTTGTCTTGGTGTTTAGGAGAAATCAAGATCTGATTGAATCCCAAATAACCATGAAGAAAATAATACCATCCTCTACCAATAAGATGGTCTAACATCTGATCCATTAACGACATCGAGAAATGATCCTTTTTAGTCCATGCATTTAGCTTCCTATAGTCTATGCACATTCGCCAGCCTGTGACTGGCCTCATAGAAATAAGTTCATTCCTTGAATTAGGAACCGCAATGACTCCACCTTTCTTAAGCAAACATTGGATTGGACTTACCTATTTTACTATCTATAATAGGATAAACCACACCTTCATCCAAACACTTGATGATTTACATTCTGACAACCTCTTGCATAGGTAGATTCATCCTGTGCTGATGCTCAATGCTAGGAATACAATCGGCCTCAAGCTAGCTTTTATGCGTGCATATACCAGGTGGAATACCAATGATATAGACAATGGACCAACTGATGGACATCTTCAACTTCTTCAACACAGACACTAGAGCTTCCACTTGCCATTCGACCAAATCTACAGCAATAATAATCAACAAGGTATTGTTTTCTCCCAAGAATACATATCAAAAATAGGATAGGAGAGATTTGATCTCCAAGACTTTAGGCTCCTCAATAAAAGGCTTGGATGGCGGAGTTGCATGATTCTTCAAGTCTAAATCTAAATTATTGGAGCATAAGTGTAGGATCCCATACTGGAGAGTGCATTAGCCATCTCATCATACTCATTTATATCATCTCCATCAAAATTTATAATCACAACCACTAGTGCTTCAACTCCAAATCTCTCCTCAACTCCTTATCAACAACATCAATTACTCAGACCACACGCATGTCATTAAGTTTCTTTATTGACTGGCAAACATTAAAAATAACTTCTTCATTATTAAACCAAAACATTATCTTCATGGTTTTCATGTCACCTAAACTTTGTTCGATGGCAAGGAATGGCCGTCCTTAGATTATGGGAACTCAAAAGAAACCTTACAGTCTAAAATGAAAACATCTACCAGAAATATTAATTACTCAACCTTTAAAAGAACATCATAAAGAATACCCACATGCCTCTTTACCATGCGATCTACCATAAGAAGCCGCATTAACGTCGATTTTAGGGCTTCCAAGCCCAACTATTGAAACACTTCTAGAGACAAGAGGTTAATACTAGCACCGAAATCACACAAAGCCTTTACAAATATGAAGGCTCCTATGGAGCATGTAATGGTGAACGCTCCAGGATCTTCCATTTTCTAAACAAAAGATCGAGAGCTATTGCACTATAGTGATGTAAATTATTAGCAAGCTCAAAACTCATGGTCCTTTTTTTAGTAACATAATCCTTCATAAACATGGCATAGATAGGCATCTACTCAAGTGCCTCGATTAAAGTGATGTTCATATAGAGTTGCTTCAATATTGAAATAAACTTGTGAAATTCAATATTGAAATAAACTTGTGAAATTTCTCTTCTTCTGCTTTCTTCTTCAATCCTTATGCATTAGGTGGAGGAGGTCATGGAATAGGAGTTAGAATTAATGGGACCTCTTTCTCCTTCCCTTTTGTAGCAATAACTTCCTTCTTAGCAATTGGAGACAACTTTTTAGTCAGATTCTCATCAATGACCTGCTCTTTGGATTTAGCCACTTTTTCAATATCAATCATTTTGGGCTTGGCCTCGTCATCAACAACTAATGGAATAGGAGGTTCAACAGTCATCTTACCACTTTTAGTAATCACCGTCATGCATTGACCATCATTTTTTAGATTTTGGACTATGTTATTTGGAAGTGTACCTTTCTGGCGTTGGTACAGGTCTACAGACATTTTGCCATGTTGCTGCTCAATTTTCTTAATGGTAGTAGCATGTGACTCAACACTTTACTGATCATGTTTTCTATCCTAGAAGTGCTTGACTTTTCTTCACGCCCACAAGTTTTGATGTACAAACCACTTCTATCATTTTTATACCCATCTCTCTTCTTCTAATAACCACCTCTATCTTTTCATCTACTCCTATTGATATACCCATACTTGTTGTAGTTTTCTTCCTTGTTATAGTTCTTACCTTGATTACTTTGACCTTGTCGCCAAGTGTCTCGATTAGACCCTTGGGCATTGGTACGAAAACCCACCACTTGATTATTCAAGTAGTTTTCCTCTTCATCAAAATCAGAGTCATTATGTCTTGGTGCTTTACCTTGTAAACCGACTGCATTCATCTTTTCTGCCTCATCCACCATGCAATGCTTTGTAATAAGGCTTATTTCAGTTCTCATTTATGCTATCTTTAGATCTTGCTCCTCTTCTTTCTTGCACTGCTCCACGGATATACCTATAGTATAAGCGCCAACAGGAACTTTAGATTCATCTGTGTGTCATGCCCTATTCATCATTGTGACTCAATCAAGCATCTCAATTGCCTCTGCATAGGTGTGATCCATGAATTCTCCTCCAATTACAGTGTTAGCTACCGCCTTGTTGTTGGTATTTAAAGACCAATAAAAGATCTCCAACAATGTATCAGTATGTATCTTGCGATTGGGTACTTTCTTTAGCTCCTTGTTGAATATCAACCATGTCTAATAAAATGCTTCAGTACTCAGTTGTCTAAAGTTACATATTTTATCTTTCAGCTGCAACATTATAAACAGTGGCAAAACTTTTCCAAGAATGCCCTCTTCAACTCCCTCTAGGTAGTGATTAAGTTATTTGGTAATTCTGTCAACCAAAAGGTTACTTCCCTTGTCAAGGAGAATGGTAATAACTACAGTCTGATAGTATCTTGAGTCACACTAGGTAGTTTATATGCCATACAAATCCCCATGAAGTTCATTAAGTGCAAATTGCCATCATCAGTCGCTTTTCCTATGAATACTCCTTTTATGTTCGGCAACTGAATCATTATTCTAGTAATGTCGAACTTCACCCCAGCGGGAAATGGGGGTGACACTATGTCACCCATTGCACCTATGTCATCCAGGTCAGCATCATCATCATCATCATCATACTGAAGGGCATAGCATTATTATTGTTGTTGACGACCCCTATTCTTTCTATGCCTGGCCTACCTTTTTAGTGCATTATATTGGACTGCCTCATCATGTCTAGATTTATCATTATCTGCACCTTAGCATTACTCTTCAGCTAGCCGAGCTACCTCAAGTTGTTGAGCTCTTTCCAATTCCTCAGCTAATATCCTAGTTTTGGCCTCTTCCGGAGTCTCCTAAATTCTGTTCTTATCGATTCTCCTCAAAGTTCTTTCAAACTTGTGATCAATTGGCATAATGAGATTGCCTTGACTCCGAGTGTTGGGCATATACAATTGTGTACCCTAAGAACAAAACAAAACAATAAAAAAGTAAATCAGGAAATAAGGACTAACATTCAACTAAACACAGTTAATCTAATCCTAAACTGTATTCCCTGTCAATGGCGCCAAAAGTTGATACGCCCAACTTACACCTCTAAAATGAAGTATAAATCACTCATTGTTCAAATATAGAACCTAGCCGAGGTTAGGTTTGATCCAACAAGGAATATGGTTAGGACCTAGGTCAGTGTGGTTATTTGTGCTCTTAGTCATTTATTTTCAAAAAGGGGGATTGTGTAACCAATAATATTTGAAAATTTAAAGTAAATAAGTAGAAGAGTATCAATATATGTTATTGTTAATCAATGAGAGAGTTCAATAGGATTGTGTTCCCCATGACTTCATAACATAGTAAGGCATCGTACTAGCGATCTATTCTGGTGCTTAGCATGCAAGATCGGTAAGTTAAGTTCACCTAAATGGTTGGTCCCCTAGATAAATGAATATTACCACGCAACTTGATTCGTCTATGGGTGTTTGCTTTACTAACCCTTACCCTTGATCCTAGATTAGCTATTCCTGGATAAGGTTAAGCTATTAGATAAGTTTTGATAACCTGAAATCTCCGTTGTTAATCCCTTTTCCCATTCGTTACCTCTTTGGTACAGAAAGTAAGAATAGGGCAAGTTCTAACATTTTCCACCATTAAAAAGCAATCAATACGAAGGGAATTAAGAACAATATATGCATGAACACCATTCAAGAATCAGTAAGACTTTGCCTACTTTGTTAATTCATCATAGTTCCCACAACCGTAGTGATGGATTTATCTACTCACATTCATAAGAGAACAATAAAAAATATATGATGAAGTCATGATCATACACTTACAAGATGAATAAGAGAAACACAGAAACTTGAATTATCCAAGAAAAGTCAAGAATCAAGAATCAAGTTGTTATAATCTCTCAAAAACCAAGAACAAAATAAAATTTGATATTTCTCAGACTTAAGAGTCAGTAAATAATGCGTAAAACATAAAGGAAAACTTAGGAAAAGTATTTATAGACATTACAAATCCTATCTTAAAACAACTAGGAAAATAAGGTTTGTAGCATTCCATGAGTGCAACTGACGGTCTATAGATCAATCCATGGGTCATGGATGCCTCTCTGTATATCAGGATTTTAGTGCATCTTCAGGAAAAAATCCATGAAGCTATTCCATGGCTCATGGAAGGTTCCACGGCTCATCGAATACCTTGGTGGAAATTAGGCCTTTTTATCTTCTCTTGAATAAGTCCACCGATAGGGTCCATGGCTCTTGGAGGTTCCATTTCTCATGAAAGACTATCGTGGAAATCAGACTAGTTGCACTCCTACAGGATCAAGTCCACGAATAGGGTCCATGACTGCTGGGAAGGTTCCACGGCTTATAGAAGCCTATCGTGGACCTCAGTTGGTCATTTTTTGAGTCTTTTTTCCTTGACTTGGCTTTCAATCCCAGGTTTCAAGCACATCAACCAAAAACACATCAAATCTTTCAAAACATGCTAAAGAACATACAACAATTCCTAGTTTTAAAACCATGACACACTAAGTCGTTGTTTGATTATTGAATTGATGTTGTTTGTCTGATTTACATTAGAAAAAGGGGGAGTGGATATAAGTTACCAAGTAGAGTGGTTTCTGTTTTAGGTCCAGATGTTTCTATTATTGTTGTCTTGCATACTCGATACATTATTTCATACTAACATTTCCATTAATTGGCGGGCGTGGTGATGTCAAGAGATTCTAGAATTTCTCTTTCATGTGCTATCAAGAATAAGGAATAGAACTCCTTTTCCATTCATTCTATCTAAGAAAAAGAATTTATCATAGACCACGACCTTTCCCCTCATCTTTTCTGCATTCATGCCTATAGGTTATCTTGTAGATAGTGGTCCTTGTTGTGTGTGGTCGAGTTTAACTGATATATGGTAGGATATATTCTTCCCACAGCTATTGAGTTGGGAGTCTTCTTTTGCTTTATTTCAATGGGTACCTGGGGGACCTGTCCCGACTAGGTGTTAGTAGTTGTTCATCGTAGAGGCTTCTAGACGTCTATTATAAGTTATATGGTCAGTCGTGGCCTTGTTGGTCATGTTATTTGTTTTGATTGTGAGACATTGGCCTGGACAGCCTTGTATATATATATATATATATTTGTGTGTTGAGCTGGCTTTCATGTAGATTTTAGTTTAAAGTGACCTTGTCGGTCTTCTCTATTATTTTTTTTGCTTCTTTATTTTAAATTTTTAGTGTTTCTCGACCTTCGTCAATCTTGACTTATCACATGTTGTGTTATTTTTGTTGTTTATCGATTTGTTCAATCAAGTGATGCATGGGGTTCTAGTCGTTCCACCCTGGGTTTGGGGCATGGCATTAACTTATCAGATATTACGCTAATGCTTATATAATACTTAGTCTTATAATGATAATTCTCATAATTTCATAGAGATTAGACCTATAAGCATGGGCAATGTAACTCATGAGATCATATCTAAAATTCTGAACTCTAGACTGGTTATTCTTCTTTCTATGATTATTTCTTATAACCTTGAATGGTTTTATTAAGGTCAAACTAATTGGAGAGATGTTCTTTTGGCACAAGAAATCATTCACCATATGAAGAAGACTAATAAATAGAGAAAAGTTATATTCAAGATAGATATGAATAATGCAGATAATATAATATCTTGGCATTTCATATATTTTTCTATGAGGAGGATGGGCTTTGATGAGAAATAGATTCAGATAATCTGGAACTTGATGTCTAACATGTGGTACACAAATATTATAAATGACAAAAGGCATGAATTTTTTAAGTCAGAAAGAGGAGTCAAACAGGGAGATCTAATTTCACCCTCTCTATTTATTATTGCTTTTAGAATGTTTATATGCTATATTAATAATATATATAATGATCCTAAGTTCAATGGATTTAGTATCAAATCCAATGGACGAAAGATTAACTACCTAGCTTATGCAGATGGTATGATAATATTTTTTCAAGAAAATCCTATACTTTGAATCTTATTACTAACTACTTGAAAAGATATTAAAAAAGCTCGGGTCAACTTATTAATAGAAATAAGAGTTTCATTATAATGAATGACAACATTTCTCAAAAAAGAGTAAGCTTAGTACATGTCATGCCCCGATCCTAAACCTTGGACATGGCCACCATCCGATGCCTTTGCTAGCCCGAGCAAACACATAACATGGTGTGATACATAAGCATACGCTAACATAAGGGAAAAATATGAAAAGCATTTGAAAGAATGAATATTTATTAGTTAACATACTTTTACATAAATGAAATACGAGTCCATACATAAATTGAATACATACATTGACTTGACTGATACTAAATGTCTATGAAGCTTCTAAATTGAAAATCTAAGTACTAACTGCCGAGACAAGTTGTCCCGACCCAAAATCCCAAGGGTTGTATGACACCAATCCCAACTCAATAATTGTAGGTAAGCCTAACTCATAAAATGCAAGCAACTTAAAGTAAGGCAAAAAGCGAAATAACACAACGAATATTCAATAGTAACTCAATCAACAATACCAAAATAAATTAGGGTAATATATTCAATAATATCCCAAAACACATTTCTCACAAGTACAATAGCGACTTTAAGAACATAATATCATAAATGAACACTACAACACTATCTGAGAAAGTAAAGAAGACAGAGATAAATGATAGAGGAAGTCGGGACATTCTCCAAACACATGAGCTCACTAACCACATCATTGAATTGTACCAAAAAGTATGAACTCTAGCAGTGGGGTTCACTCGTACATGGATCTGCATCAGAAAGATGACAAAAAGTAGGGGTGAGTATGATACACCTATACTCAGTAGGCATCATAGGCCGATTAAGCTTAAAAAGATGCTATATCAATAAATAATACTAAAATAACTCTTTACGTAAAAAAAGTCCCAACAATTCAATATCAATAATTAGTACAGTTTATCTCAATCATAATGATAATCCAAATAATAATGTAATGCCAATAATATTGGATGATATGCAATGGATAATGTCTACCGGTATACACCTTTCGAGCATATAGCATTCCAGAATAGATCCATGGGGGATTCGCGAGGTCCATATATAAAATAATATAGATCTTTTCCCACAGTCTTTTTAGCCGAATCTTTGCCCAAGGGGATATATAAATAGTAAAACAAGTATTTCAAGGTATTCTTTTTCGAAAAATCAAATCCAGTCATTTATTGTGTCCATGAACCATAAGATCTATGAATATGCATGATCACAAAGAAAGAGTAAAACTAGATGCAATCTGTATGTCTAAAATCTCATAATCATGATTATTCCATGAGTACCGGCGATAAGTTTTAATATCCAACTAGGGATCCAATTCCCAAATCACAAAAATAATATATGCCTTAAATCAGATATCACAATGATAAACCATCTCACTTACTGTCATGATCGATACAAGACCCCACACGGGTATCACAATAACACAAAACAAACTAATTGCTATTATAATTACTAAGTCAACCCTCCCATAACATGTTTTACACGATAATTTCCCATCCACGTAAAGTCTAAAAAAAGTTAAGCCATAACCTAACTCGAAGCCAAATAATGTCCTATAAACCACCACAAAAATGGATTATCCTTCAAAACAGCTTCAATTAACCTTAAATCTATCAAGAAAAAGTTCTACAGGTAAATACGAGTCTATCGATACCCATATACTATACTTCTATTCTGGGTCCAAAAAATCAATTAAAAAGTCAACCTCAAGCTCAAAAAGGCAAAACTAGAATTTTATTTAAAAATCACATTACCCATAACATAAGAAGTTCAAATATGAAATTTCATCGAAAATAGAGTTAAAATCGAGTTAGAAATTATCAAAATATCATTTTTTAACTTTACTAGGAAACCCCCAAACATCCATATTCAAACACGGTTTAAAATGAGAAAACATTCGATAAATTTATGTCAAAATCAGTTTACCCATACTACAAGGACATTAGTTTCCAAAAAGTCAATGAAAACCCATCATAAATTGACCCTAAGATAAAAAACTTTTGATTTCATAACTTTTGGGTTTCAAATCTCAACTTGTGAATTAAAATCATGAAAAATGATGTGTCATAGTTTTTTGACACTTTTGACGCTTAAAATGTAGAATTATTACATGTTCTTTAGCACTTTCTTTGTAGATATGATGTGTTTTTGTTAATTGTGCAGAAAAATAGGGACTTTAAACAAAAAGATGGAGTTTGTACTGAAAATGACTGAAATGAGGTTGACAAGTGGAATGACTGGTCGTGGTTCAAAACCACATACCAGTGTTGCTAACCGTGAAACGAGACCTGCAGGGTCTCAACTTCAAGGCTAAACCACGAGCCATTCGATGAGTCATGGGTCCAAACCACGTACCAGTGCTATGACTCATAGAACTGGGCTTCTGCAGAGGTGCTAAGTAAAGTGGAAAACCACAAGTCAATCCATCGGTCGTAGCTCCAAACCATGACCAGTATTGTGAGTCATGGAAATGATCACCTACAGACATGTAATAAGTGAAGCTAAAACCATGATTCCATCCACTGGCTGTAGTTCCAAACCACATATAAGTTCTGGTACTCGTAGAAAATCATCAAAGGAGGTGCAATTTTAGAGTCCAAAACCACGGGTCAGTCGACTGGCCGTTCATTGATTTCACAACCTGTGGTTCCATTAGTGGATTTATTGCAGCATGAAATTTTACTTAAGAGAAACTTCGATTGACTCCAGCAATACATGAGTTATCATTCAGAAAGATGGGTCATGGACCTATTCATAATCACTGACGCAGATATGTTTTCTTAGTAAACTTAGGATAGGATTTGTCGTCTATAAATACTTTTCTTAGGTTTTGTTTTCAAGGTTATGCTCTATTACTTGTCAGAAATGACTTCAAAACAAAAGGTATTACATTTTTCTCGATTTTGAGGGATTAATTCATTTATTAGTTCTTGATTATTGATTTCTCTTTAATAATTCAAGAATCCAGATTTCCTTATTTCATCTCGTAAGTGTATGACTATGAATTCTTCACCAGTTTACTTATGATCATGAGTAACTAAATCTGCAACTAAGGTTGTGGGAACCAAGAAGGACTAACAAAAGTAGGCAAAGTATTTGGCAATTCTACGATGGTGTTTATGCATGTATTATTTATCCCTTTTCTTTTATTGCTTTTTAACGATTACAAATGTTAGAACTAACCTTATTCTTATTTGACGGACCAAGGGAGTAATGAATGGGAAAGTGGATAATAAAATGGAGATTTTAGGCTATCAACCCTCATCTAATAACTTGACCTTGTTCGGGAATAACTAATTTGGGATTGAAGGTAAGGATTAGTAAAGCATATACCCATAGACGAACCAAATTGCATGGTGAAATTCTTCTATCTAGAGGAACAACCATTTAGTTGAACTTAACTTACCGTTTTTACATGCTAATCCCCAGAACAAATTTCTAGTACAATGCCTTACTGCATTATGAACTCATGGGGAGCACAATCGTAGTCTATTCTCTCTCTAAATTATAATAGTACTAATACTTGTTGTCACTTGTTACTTATAATTTACAAACAATAATTATTAAATAACAATCCCCCTCTTTCAGAAATAAAAGACTAATAGAAGGAATAACCGCATTGACCTAGATTCTAGCCATATTCTTCGTGGGATCAATCCTAACCTTAGTTAGATTTTATATTTGAACAAAGAATGCTTTATACTTCTTTTGAGAGGTATAATTTTGGCGTATCAAAGTTTGGCACCATTGTTGGGGAATTAGGTTTAGGATTAGAGCAATTGTGTTTATTTGACTACTAGTCCTTATTTCCTGATTTACTTTTTCTATTATTTTTATTTTGTTTTTTAGGTTGCACACTTGTTCATGCCCATCACAGAGAGTCAAGGCAATCCACTTATTCCACTTGGACTTAAACTTAAGCAAACTCTGAGAAATATTATTATGAATGGGATTGCTGAGATGCTAGAATAGGCCACAACTAGAATGATAGATGAGGAGAAAGAAAGGGTGCACCAAGTAGAGGTACTTGACAATTAGAACAAAAACACCAAGCTGCAGTTAAAGAGAAAGCAAGGCAAGAGACTGTCCGTCAGGCTGCATTGAATATATCCCTATTATGATGTTGATAATGATGATGTTGATCTTGATGATGCAGGAGAAATAGTGTTATAGTGCCACTACCACTGCCCGCTAGGACAAAGTTTGATATCACAAGTACCATGATCCAGTTTTTGAATCTGAAGGGGTTGTTTGAAGGCAAACCCATTAATGATGAAAATTTAGACTTGTTCAACTTTGTGGGAATTTGCAAGGCCTACACGTTACCTGTGGTGACTTTGGATGCTACTAGACTGTGACTATTCCCATTTTCTTTGATAGAAGAGACTACTCTTTTATTGGCAGAGCTTCTTGATGATTCGATCACTACCTAGAGGGAACTAAAGAGTAATTTCTTAGAGAGGTTTTTCCCACCATCCAAGATGTTGTAGTTTAATAAAGAAATCTATAACTTCAGGCAGTTGAACATAAATGCACATTATAAGACAGGTGTTAGGTTTAATAAGAAGCTAAAATAGGTGACAAATCACATGATTCTGAATGAGACCTTGATGGAGATATTCTACAAGTCCCTGAATGGAAACACTAAGGCAATAGCTGACATCGTCACTGGAGGTGCATTCATAGACAACACTTATGTAGTTGTGTTTCAGACGATGGACAGAGTCACAAAAACAAATAAAGTTTGGCACACGACAGAGTCTGAAGTTCCAGCTTGAATTGCAAGAGCTTGGTCAAGATGTGGCAGAGTTGAAGATAAGCATTGGTATTATTGCAAAGCATGTCATGGTTATCGGAGCTAAGAAGTGAATGTTGTTGGTTCACAAGATAAAGCACCTAAGCATGATGATTTTGATTTTGATGAAGAGGCCAACTTTCTCAATGATCAAGGGGTAGGTTTTTGGGCCAATAGTTAATGGTCTAATCAAGACACTTGGCAAGGTCAAGGAAATCAAGGTTGGAATAATAATAGAGATAGAGTAAACAATTACAATCGATCTGGATATAGAGACTGGAGCAGAGGTAGAGATAGAGATAGAAACTAGAATAAGAGGGATGCATACAAAATTGATAGGAGTGGCTTATACGTTCCTTCAGAAACCGTGAAGGAGGTTCCAGCCTTACAAGGATGAAAAACATATTGGGTAAGATGTTGAATAAGGTAGAGACGACTGATGAGAGATTGATGAAAATTCATACTGACATCTTAGGCATGAATCAAAAGGTCGAGTCACATGCCATAGCAATCAAGCATACTGAGCAGCAGCTAGGTCAAATGTCTACGGCCTTTAATAAGCGCCATAAGGGTACACTTGCTAGTAATACAGTCCTGAATCTAAAAAATAATGGGCATTGCATGGCTGTGACTACTAAGAGTGAAAAGTAGATTGTTGATCCTCCTCTCCCCATAGTCTTTAATGATCCAGCCAAGCCTGAGAATACTGATGCTGAAATGGTGGTTGATTATGATGATCAAGTTAGTAATGAGAAACCAACTGAGAAAAAGTCTATAGCTGCTTATGGGAAAGAAAGGAGGTCCCACAAGTCTTAAAGCCTATGATTCAACCACTTCCACCTTTCCCATAGAGATTAGTTATAAACGCTGAAGAAGAAATATCACAACCTCGCATTCTCTTATGAAAAAAAGGAGGATCCTGGAGTGTTCATTGTTCCTTTCACCATAGGAGCCTTCAACTTTGCAAATACCTTATATGATTTGGGTGCAAGTATAAATCTCATGCCACTAGCAGTTTTAAAATAGTTGGGATTGGGATCCCCCAAACTGATGATAATGTGGCTTGTTATGGCAGATCACATGGTGAAGAGGCTTGTGGGTATTTTATATGATGTACTAGTGAAAGTGGAGTCCTTCATCTTTTTGGCAGACTTTGTGATCCTTGATTGTGAGGTAGACTTTGAGGTTTCCATCATCTTGGGATGACCATTCCTTGCCACTAGGCATGCTTTAGTTGACTTGGATACTGAATAATAATGTAGTGATGTTCAATATTTGTCAGTCAATGAAGCACCATGATGATATGCATGTAGTCATCATGATTGATGTACTTGATGAAGAGCAATCACTAGTACCTTTTGAGGAGTGACTTAGTGTTAAAACACTCATTGCTGTGATCATGAATTTCAATAGAGAGGATATTACTGAGGATGATGATATAGTTGAGGCATTCGCTGATATGGGGTCTTACACATATGCTCTGAACAAGCTTGATTTAGCCTTGAAAAATCGGGCAACCCCATATGCCAAACTGTCTATTGAGGAGCCTCCAATCTTGGAGCTTAAATCTCTCCCATCTCACCTATGATATGTGTTCTTGGGAGCCAACAACACCTTGCCAGTTATTATTGCTACAGATTTGGATAAAAGGCAGGTTGAGGCTCTAGTTTATGTGTTGAGAAATTTCAAGAGGGCCATTGGTTGGTCTATTGCTAACATCATTAGTATTCTGGTAGGCATATGCATGCACAAGATCTAACTTGAGCCAAATTGTATTCCTAGTATTGAGCATCACCATAGGTTGAATTAGCCTATGCAAGAAGTCATCAAAAAGGATATCATTAAGCGGTTGTATGCAAGTGTGGTTTATTTTATTGCAGACAACAAATGTGTGAGCCCGATTCAGTATGTGCCTAAGAATGGTGGAATCGCTGAAATTCCAAATGCTAAGAATGAGTTGATTCTGATAAGGCCAGTCACAAGCTGGCATATATGCATAGACTACAGGAAGTTGAATGCTTGGACCGAGAAATATCATTTTCTGATGCAGTTCATGGATCAGATGTTAGAACGTCTTGCTGGTAGATAATGGTATTGTTTTCTTGATGGTTATTTGGGATACAATCAGATTTCAACTGCTTTTAAAGACTAAGAGAAGACCACTTTCACTTTCCCATATGGGACGTTCGCATTCAAAAGGATGTCATTCAGGTTATGTAATGCTCCAGTGATCTTTCAATGATGTATGATGTTGATTTTCTCATACATGGTGGAGGACACTATTGAGGTGTTCATGTATGACTTTTCTATAGTAGTTGACTCCTTTAATGAGTGTTCAGACCATTTGAGTTTTGTGTTGAAGAGATGTGAAGAATACAACTAGGTGCTGAATCGGGAGAAGTGTCAATTCATGGTTAAAGAAGGTATAGTGCTTGGCCACCGGATCTCCAAGAAGGGTAATGAGGTTGACAAGGTGAAGATTTAGGTGATTGAGAAGTTGCCTCCTCCAATTTTTGTGAAAGGTATTCGAAGCTTTTTGGGGCATGTTAATTTTTAGCGCAGGTTCATAAAGGATTCCTCTAAAATTGCACACCCTTTTTTCAAGTTATTGGAGAAGGATGTGAAGTTTATGTTTGATGATGCATATATGAAAGAATTTGAATGCCTCAAGCAAAAGTTAATCTATGCACTGATTATTATGACACCTGATGGGTCCCAGCTATTTGAGGTTAAGAGTGATGCTAATAAAATGGCACTAGGAGCAGTCCTAAGCTAGAGACGTGGTAAGATTCTCCATCCAATATACTATGCTATAAAAGCACTTAATGCTTCCCAAAAGAACTATATTATGATAGAACAAGAGTTTCTTGTTGTTGTCTTTGTATTTGAGAAGTTCAGATCTTATTTGCTTGGAACCAAGGTGATTGTGCACACTGACCATGCATATCTTATGTACCTTATGGTGAAGAAAGATGCAAGCCTAGATTGATTCGATGGGTACTTTTATTGGAAGAATTCGACTTTGAGGTCAGAGATCGAAAAGGGACCGAAAATCAGGTAGCTGACCATCTATCTAGATTGGAGGAAGAACGAATGTTGAAGCTTAAGGATGAGCTCGAAATTGATGATACCTTCCCAGATGAGCAAGTGTTGGTTGCATCCCAAGATTTGATTCCATTATTTGCAAACTTTGCTAACTATTTAGTGAGTGATGAAGTTCCTTTGAATTTGTCGGTCAATCAGCAAAGAAAGTTTATGTCAGATGTTAATAAGTTCTTCTGGGAGGATCCATTCAAGTTTCATGTAACTGATGATAATATGACTCATAGATACATGCCTGAAGTAGAGATTATGGATATATTAGAGGCATGACATTCATTCCCTGTTGGGGGATATCATAGTGGTATCTGGACAACCCATAAGATCTTACAATCTGGGTACTATTGGCCTACTCTCCATCCGGACACACATGATTATGATTATGCAAAGGCTTGTGATCGATGTCAAAGGGAAGCCGGCATATCAAGGATGCATGAACTTTCTCTCACTCACATTCTTGTGGTTGAACTATTTGATGTGTGGGGCATCAACTTAATGGGACCTTTTGTGAGTTCGGATGAGATGAAGTACATACTTATAGTAGTTGACTATGTGTCTAAGTGGGTGGAGGTGGTTGTTCTTCCATTAGTGAAGGCAAGAGTATCACAGTGTTTTTGAAGCAAAACATATTTTCCAGGTTTGGTACTCCAATGGCAATCATCAGTGATGGAGGTTCACACATTTGTAATCAGTTATTTCAAAACCTACTTGAGAAATATGGAGTGAAGCATAATGTGGCAACACCTTATCATCCACAGACTAGTTGGCAAGTTGATGTTTCCAACCTTGAAATAAAGACCATCCTTGCAAAGACTTTGAATGCAAACAGAATGGATTGGTCTAGAAAACTAGATGATGCCTTATGGGCGTACCGGACAACATACAAGACTCT
Source organism: Jaltomata sinuosa (assembly GCA_003996215.1). Lineage (NCBI taxonomy): Eukaryota > Viridiplantae > Streptophyta > Magnoliopsida > Solanales > Solanaceae > Jaltomata > Jaltomata sinuosa. Next base: position 157,240 of record QJPP01004017.1, on the reverse strand, counting down.
TATAAGTATTTCCCCCTACCACCTTGAATTTGGTAAGTCGTGTTATCTATTGGTGGAGCTTGAGCATAAATCCATGTGGGCTCTCAAGAAGTTAAACTTGAATTGGTGTAATGCATGTTATTAGTGGCTTGGTCAGTTAAATGAGTTGGATGAGTTCTGTCATAAAGCTTATAAGAGTTCAGCCTTATACAATAAGAAAATAAAGATGTACCATGACTGAAAGAATGAAAAGAGAGACTTTAAACAGGGTGATTTGGTTTCATTGTTCAACTCAAGACTTTGCGTTATGGAAGTATGGGCCCTTCGTGAAGTCTGATTAACTAAGGAACCTACATAGTGTTGTGATGTTAAATCAGGCGTTTCATGGAAGGCAACCCATAGGGGTAACTTAATGAAGTCTGAGTAGTCAAGTTACCTGCATCGTGCCATGACATTACATCAAGTGTTGCTTAAGAGGAAACACTAGATTAATGTTTTTTTAAATATGCAGGGACACTATGACGAAGAGGATGAGCAAAATATGCAGGCGAAAGGAAAAGGTTGGCACTGCAGCAATTCTGATAAACAACAATTTGGTTCACTGACTGTGAACTAGTTGTACGACCAGTGGACCAACTTATGGTTCTCAACCAATATGTCAAGCCTCTAATGAAATACCATGAATGACAGGAAGGTAGGTACTTTTGAAAGATAGATTGTGAAGTCACTCAGGGTTTCTGGCAGCAGGTAATTAGTGGTCTACAATCCACAAGTGGATCAACGGCCAGTTGTTTCAATCGATGGACCATTGTTTTTACCAATGGATCCTAGGTACAGTACATATCTGGGTCAAGTTTTTTAATTAGACATGCCTCGACCCGGTTCCCTTTCCCCTTTCACCCAATAACACTAAGCGCGTGCCACCTTGATTTAAATGGAAAGAGAATCAAATTCTCACCTCTTTTTCTCTAATTACTGCCTCTATCACATCTAATCAATCAAAACTTCACCACCTAAAATTCCTCAACAAATCGATCACTCCTTTTATTTTGCATGCACACAATTATCACAAGAACCAAAACAGTCAATCTCTCCTCTTGTTGATTTGTCTAAAAGCTTATATAATAAAAGGGTAAGTTTTAAAATCACCCATCAATTCAATTTGTTCTAAGACTGAGAGTGCCTAGGGTTCATGGTATAATGTCATCCAAAATTAAGGAACCCTAGTTATAGCTTTAAAGTGTCTGTGATTGAATGTGAATGCAAGAATTAGGGATATTGGTTAGTATTGTACTAAGGAGTGTAAAAAATGGTTGAAATATTTCAAAAGAAGGAGTTTTGAAAACAATTGCAGGTTGTTAAGATTCCAGGATTAGATCTACTACCTGCGGATTGATTCCACTAACCGTAGATTCACGTGTGGAATTTCTCAAATGGTTAGTCCTCGGGTGAAGAATCATGAGTCATGAGACAGAACCATGGTTCAGAAACACTGACCATCAAGTGACTCGTGAATGTCTGACAGAAAATATAGTTAAGCTAAATTATAAAACCACTGATGGGTTCACTGATCGTGGTTTGATTCCACTGGCCGCTGACCTACCCATGAACTCTCTAAAAAAAATCCTACCTTTCTATATATACTAAAAATCTTTTCCACAAGTATCATGCCTCCAAATAATACCCCAAAGAAGCTCACAACAGCGAAGAAAGATACAACCCTAAAATTAAAACGTCAACTTCATGATGAGTCCTTAGAATCTAAAAAAAATAGATTTAAGGAAGTATATGCCATAAATTCTGATACTGATATAGAGCCTCGGACTATGAGGCAAAGGGATATGACACAGGAACAGACTACCTCTCTTCAGTCTGAAAAGGGAGAGGGTGAGTCTGAGTCTTCATCGAGTAAGAGCGGCACTGGCAATTCTAAGCTCAGAGATACCATAGCCTGAGGAAGCAAAAACCACATGAGTTCTGGATTATACACTAGTAGTGCTAGTGAGTCTAGCACTATGATCCCCGAGGCAGCTGAGGCCCAGAATGATGAGCATCTCCAGATTGTCCTCATATTTAAAAGCAAAAACCTAGAGGCTCATGAGAATGTATGGCAGGAAATTTAGGGGACATCCAAGTTATTTCATGAAGGGCTAGCACAGAATGATAGAGGGTAACCACGGAGAAGTATTATTTAAGAGTTTGATATATTATTGGCATTGTTGGAAGACATGGCAGCCATCAGAAAGTTGTACGATCAGTATGGGTTAAGTTGGATGAGAACGTCGAATGTTGCTTACAATCCGGTTCTTGTTCGTGAGTTCTATGCCACTTATGTTGCCACTTTGTTGAATTCTTGGGACAAAGAGAAAGATGCAAAAAAGCTTCCTCCCTTGAATAACATTTTATTGAGAGGGACCATATTTGATATTTCAAAGAGAACCATACAACGGTTCATATATGGACCCAATTATCCAACTCCGGTCGCTCAGCCAGACCTTTATTTCAGACTAAGGCAGTACAAAAGTAAGAACACCCCTCTTGGGTGGCTTGCTTCAGTCATTACTAAGGGAAACCAACCTTGGTTGACGACCAAGCCACTAAATATCACAAAGGCATCTCTGACTGTGGTGGGCAAGTTTTGGTGGTCCTTGGTATGGTACAGGTTATTTCCTACAGCTACAAATAATCAATTGACTTTTGACCAGGCGATATTGGTTGATGATATCATGCCCTAGTTTGACATCATTATTGCTCGTATCATAGCCGAGGAGCTCAAAAAGTGGGCATTGCAGACCTCAACTTTTATTTAATTTCATATCCTAGTCACCAAGTTATGCCAAGCGATCGGGATACCCACCTATATGGGGATTGACAGGACACAGTCGGCTACAGGTTTCATAGATAATGCATTGATTGAAGATATGACTAACCCTTGGACCAAGGGTAAAGCCCATTCTATTGCATCTGCGAGTGTTATTTTTTCTGATCTGAGAGATGGTATTTTGATTGATTCCTCAGTGTTAGAGAATATTGTTGCTCCAACCTCTGACCCTATAGCAGCCGAGTCAGGTCCTTCTATTTTAGTTGATCCTTCATCAGATCCAGGCACCACTATTATTTTCACTCGCAAGACCTTTAGCAAGGTGGCTAAAATGGCACAACATGTGGATGAGAAAATAAAGCTGTTCTCCAATGTTGTTAAGACTTTGATAAGAAAAGAGATTATTGTAGCCCTTGAGCCCATCAAGAGTTCTATTGCTAATGTGAATGCCTATTTGAATGGGATAGATATTAGGGTAAATGATCGGATGTGAAACTTGAGCATGGTAGACCTCACTTCTATCCTAACCGAGCTTTACAAAACTCGAGCTAATATTGATGCCATCGAGAAGTGGTCGATTCCATTTGTTCCAATTATTAAGGTTACACCAGTTGGAGACAAGGAGGAAGATGACTCCTTTATTGATCTACTAGCATACTTCTCTTTGCATGCTCCATCTAAGAGAGTTTGAGATAATGATGTTGATGGTAATGAACCGTAGGCTAAGAAGAAGAAAAAGGGTAAGAAAATTTGACAATAGAGTAACTTTATTTCTAATTGTTAGGGTAAGTGTGATGGGGACTTCTTTGCAGTGAGGGCACTAGAGTAACATTTATTTCTAATTGTTAGGGTAAGTGTTATCTGTGTATGCTAGCTTGTCTGCTAATATTATAATGTCATACATGGATTCTTTTTTGTTTTCTTGATAACTGGTACACACGAACTTGTTTTATGTTGAAAAGAAGGGTCATAATGAAGTCATGAGTTGAAATGTTTACACCATATGAGTGTCGTAGCTCCTAGAGTTCTTTTTCTTAAGCATCATAATTAGATAGTTTTGTTTTGTCTCTTAAGGAAAAGCAACAGTTTTAAGTTGAGGGTGTTGATGTGCCATAGTTTTTTGGCACTTTTGACGCTTAAAACATAGAATTATTTCATGTTCATTAGCACTTTATTTGTAGATATGATGTGTTTTTGTGAGTTGTGCAGGAAAACAAGGCCTTTGACCAAAAAGCTGGAGTTTGTACTGAAAATTTACTAATATGAGGTTGATAAGTGGAATGACTGGTCGTGGTTCAAAACCACAGACCAGTGCTCATAACTGTGAAAAAAGATCTGTAAGGTTGCAACTTCAAGGCTAAATTATAAGCCAATCTACGTGTCATGGATTCAAACCACGTACCAGTGTTGTGACTCATAGAACTGGGCTTCTGCAGTAGTGCTAAGTAAAGTGGAAAATGACAAGTCAGTCCACCGAGCGTTATTTCTAACCACAAACAGTGGTATGTGTAATGGAAATGATCACCTGCAGGCATGCAATAAGTGAAGATAAAATAATGAGTCCATCCACGTGATGTTGTTCCAATCCACGAACACATTCTAGTAATCATAGAAGAGGAGGTGTAATTTTAAAGTCTAGAACCACAGTTCAATAGACTAGCTGTAGATTGATTTCACAAACCATGGTTCCATCATTCGATTTGATGTAGCATGAATGTTTTTAGAATGACGTGTCAGCATTTAGAACGACGTGTCATGGACCCATCCATGATCATTGATCCAGCTATGTTTTCCTATTCAACTTAGGATAGGATTTGTTGTCTATAAATACTTTTCTTAGGTTTTATTTTCGAGGTTATGCTCTATTACTTGTCAGAAACAACATTAGAACAAAAAGTATTACATTGTTCTTGATTTTGGGAGAATAATTCATCCATTGGTTCTTGATTATTGATTCTTCATTGATAATTCAAGATTTTAGATTTCTTTATTTCATCTCATAAGTGTATGACTATGACTTCTTCACCAAATTCTGATTGTATACTTATGATCATGTGTAGATGAATCCACAACTAGGGTTGTGGGAACCATGAAGGATTAATAAAAGTAGGCAAAGTACTTGGAAATTCAAGGATGGTGTTTATGCATGTATTGTTTTTCCCTGCGCTTTGATTATTTTTTAATAGTTGCAAATGTTAGAACTCGCCTTATTCTTACTTGCTATACCAAAGGGGTAACGAATAGAAAAACGGATTATACAATAGAGATTTGAGCCTATCAACCCTCATCTAAAAGCTTGACATTGTCCGAGAATAGCTAATTTGGGATCAAAGGTAAGGGTTAGTAAAGCATACACTCGTAAATGGACCAAGTTGCGTGGTGAAATCCTTCTATCTATGGTACCAATCATTTAGTTGAACTTAACTTACCATTCTTGCATGATAAGAACTAGAACAAATTACTAGTACAGTCCCTTACTGTTGATACGCCCAAATTACACCTCCAAAAGAAGTATAAAGTGGTCGATGTTCAAATATTGAACCCAATGAAGTTTGGGGTCGATCCTATAGGGAATATGGTAGGACTAGGTTCAACTATGTTTTTTCGTGCTCTTAGCCATTTATTTCCCCAAAAGGGGGGTTTTAAAGTAACAACTAATGTTTGTAATTAAGATTCGAACAAGTAACGAAGTAATAGTTTTCAAGTATTGTAATCAATAAGAGAAGTGACTAGGGCAGTGTTCCCCATGAGTTCATAACACAGTAAGGCATTGTACCAGTAATCTAGTCAACTGCTATTCATGCAAGATTGGTAAGTTAGGTTCTCCTAAGTGGATGGTATCCAAAATAAAAGAATGTCACTATGCAACTTGGTCAGTGTACAGGCATTTTCTTTGCTAACCCTTACCAGTGATCCCATATTAGCTTTCCCCGGGCAAGTTCAAGCTAATTAGGTGAGGGTTGGTAGCCTCAAGTATCGATTGTGTAATCCCCTTTCCCATTAATTACCCCTTTGGTCAAGAAAGTAGGAATATGGTGATTTCTAATGTTTGCAACCATTAAAAAGCAATAAAAATGCGGGGAAGAACAATACAAGCATGAACACCTTCCTAGGATTAGTAAGTACTTTGCTGACTTTGTTAATCCTTTATGGTTTGCACAACCCTAGTTGTGGAATTAGCTAGTCATAGTTGCAAGATAACAATCATATTTAGATGAAGAGATCATGATTATAACTTACGAAAACAAATAAAGAAAACCAGAATCTTGAATTCTCGAGAAAACTTCAATAATCATGAACAATTAATTGAATCCTCAAAAGTATGGGATATTATCTCTACAATATGTTATAATGTCTCAAAGTTTCATAATAATTTCATTTAGGGAAGGTACTTATACACAACAAAGACCAAATCCTAACATAACTAGGAGAATTGGAACGTGGCAATTTCGACGGGCAGGCCCCACGGGTTTTTGTGGGTTCCACGGGTATCGTGAGTGCCCGTCGGATCTTCTATCCTCTGTGCCTCAAGAACTCTACCTTGTTTCGAAAGGCTAGGTTGATGGGACATTGTGGTTTCCACGAGCGTCGTGGGCAACCCATCGGCCAATTCCTCTATTTTCCCATCGGCTCGGGTCTATTTTAACGGGTGTGTGTAACGTCCCATGATGACTACAATGGGTGTCGTGACTGGGTGTCTGAGAATGCGTTCTAGCCTTGCCTTCTCTAGTTCATTTCCATGGGCAAGTGTGATGGCCTGTGGTGATTCTGACGCCCATCCCAAATATATCGTGGGATAGGTTTTTGCCTTTAACTCTCACTGCTTCACTCTAACAATTCTTCCCATGGGCCGTGGTGGATCCTATGCCCGTGGGGATTACTTTTAGCCCAAAAATAGCAACTTTTTAGTCTTTTTGTCTTTTCAATACTTTTCCCTAAACATGTAGCAAACGAGCATTATATCTAACAAAACACACTTAAGAACTCCCAAAATCCTTAGTTTTAAGCGTCAAAAGTCCCGTGAAATCTCAGCACATCAACACCCTCGACTTAGAATGTTTTCTTGTCCTCAATCAATGAAACAAAAATAAACTAAAATGATGCTTAAGTAAAAGAAACTTAGGAACTACAACAGCCAAGTGGTTCAACCATTTCAGTTCACAAAATCAATACCCACTCCTTGTCAGTTCAAAACCAGTGCATACATACAAGCTATCAGGACAACACAAAATGGATCCATGGATGACAACATGATACAGATGTACAAGCTAGCATACACAACAGACATTTATCCGATAAGTCAGCAATCACATTCTACTCCAGTTCCCTTACAACAAAGAAGTCCCGCTCACACAAAATTTCATATAATAAACAGGGATTGGGAATACACTCACTCTCATAAAGAAGTTCAAGCTGTACATGCATAATACCATAGGCTTTCTCTTATTTTCTATGCCTTGGCTTTCAAACAATTGGGTTAAGATCACTATAGGACTTTTTTAGGCTTGTAATGTAAGTTCATGGATGGGTATGGTATATTTGGGTAATAGTACTATGCCCTCCTTAACATTACTCTTAATTTTATACTCCACTTTTTAGACCACGATGTTTTCCTCCCTTACTCTCCTCCTTTGTTATCCTTTCACTTTAATCAAGTTTTGGGTGTGGCTTTTATTACACTTTTGCACTTTTTTTATCTTTTCATTTTTCATTTTCTTTTCTTTTTCTCTTGTTTTTTTCTTTTCCATTTGTAGCACAGAAACCACACCTGTTATCTTCCATTTCAACACTAACCCAGTCTTTTCATACCCCAATCTTCCTATTTATCCTTACAGTGTCCACCCTCAACTTAGGCGTTTAGCCTGAGTTGAGGTACACAATGTCCAAGGAGGGACCAGGGCCAAAACAAAGGTTTGCAGGAAACAGGAAAGATGAATAGGCTAACAACAAAAAAGGATAAGTTCAGGCTCAAATTAAGGGATCAAAGGGAATTATTTTTCATTTGGTAGGTTATTTGGATTAACTGGACTTCATTCAAAATTGGCCTATGATCATGTCCTAACCAAACTATTCTATAACCAAGGCAATATTAACCAGGCAAGTTCTAGATTGACATATACAGCAAGAACGGATACAAATCCGCTCATTCATACATGGCATGAAGTTTAGAAAAATGAATATCTAACTATCAGTTCATGCACTAGCTTAAGCTACTTATCACATTCATATTCATGTTGTAACTCACAGATCCATCAAGGTCAGTCTTAATAGGCTTAATGCACAAAAATTTGGAGGGGTCTCATTTTCACAATTATTATCAAATAAGACCACATTTTGTATTAAGTTCCTACTTTTCTTTCACAAACACACATCCTATTCTAAACATGATGGTTCAACAAAAAATAAAAGTCCTTAGGTAAAGAACACAGCAAGAAAACCTCAACGACGCGAGTACCTTATAGATACTCTCATGGGTTGCCTCCAATGCAATGCCTGATTTAACATTGTGGTATAATGTGAGTGTTTTGGCTACTCATACTTTGCCAAAACACTATACAAAAACACAAACAGATGACCAAGCTTCCCCACCCCATCAAAAATAGCTGTGATTTGTCCCCAATGCACTAAGAACATCTAAAACAAGAGAGGCCAGGCATACTTGTGGTTCCTAAGTGCGTTCATCAATTGTAGTAATCAGGCCTGTTAGATTGGTGCCTGCATCCGTCTCACTAATAGAGGCTGCCTCAGCAGTCCTTTCAATATCAACAGCTGCCCTAGAAGCTTCATCACCAGTCTCTCCCACAATGGGGTCTGAAGAATTTAACTTTGTGGTGCCTGCAACAGCACTCCCTGAGCCGCCAGTACCAATAGCATCACTCGAATCTGGTGCACGACTAGGGACTCTTTGTACACTTCCTGTTCTCTTTTCTTTCTCTTCTTCTTGGATCTTTCCTCTTTGTGAGCCACTAATCTAGGGCTTAAAGGTGCATCTTCCTCACGAACCTTTTTGTCTTTCCGTCTCCTTTTTTTCTTTGGCTACAAAGGACTAGTCGGAGCCTTTTCTTTCACAATAGCTTTCTGGCATAGCCCTGGATTTTCATAGTCCCACAAATTAAGCATTGGTGCAAGTGGTGCATGTGGCATGACTACTAGAGCATGGGAATACATAGAGGTAGGATGTACCTTTATCTCATTAACATCCACCCCAAGTGCTGCTATCAGCTCCTTCACTTTGTAAGATCAGTTGCGCCCATGAATGCTTTTCATTGATCCTCTCTTCCATCAAATTTATTCGGTCATGCACATCAGCATATGGTGCTTTGTATCTCTGTATAGAGGCATCAATAATTGACTAGAACTGTTCAGCAAACTTCTGCATCTGGTCCTATGGTTGTATAGTAGTGTGAACAGTGTTGGTGAAATTCACTGGGTGAAAGGCATAGACTGAGGTTGTATCTTCCAATGGAGGTGCAACAGAAGTGAAAGGAGCTGCCAAAGTCTCTGGAATAGAGATGTCAACCCTGCGAGGAGTTAGCAATTCTGTACTGCGAGGGCATCTTGAAGTTGAAGTCACAGTGGCTTCTTCCCTCACGGATGGAGTCTCTCCATTCAAACTGCCCTTAGGAGTAGGTAGAGCAGTAACAAAAGGGATAGCTTCCGGTGGTAAAACAAATGTGTCATGGATCATGGTAGGTTTATCTGGCTCTGAAGTACTGCCAAGTCCCAATGTTTTGCTCTCATCTTTGAGCTCTTCGGATGATAGGTTTGGGTGGCACGCTCACTTCGATCAATCCCAGAATATATTAGGACACCATCATCCTTACATTACTCAGTCAAAAGGCATAGGAAAGGGTATGAAGAACTAAATTTGGTGACCCTATCCCGTATCTCTTTAGCTATGATCTTTCCAATATCGAGCTTGTATTTGGACAACAAGCTATACACCCAGATTGCCCTATCCATAGTCAGCTAATTATCACCACCTGTCAGCATAAGCCGAAACCGCACAATAGCCCACCAGAATTTTTCCTCAAAAGTCAGAGAAGCCTTATTATCTGTGGTTTATCCTGATAAAGCTACTTTGGGGTTCTTGTATTTGTGAGTACTTTGGCCAACCACTTCACATGATCATTCTCATTTTTACACCAGTTTTTGTACTCTAATATGTTGGAAGGTGCAACATATTCAGGCCCGTAAAGAAATATATTAATAGTTTAGACCAAAATGTTTACTAGGAAACCTCTCATAGGGATGCTTTCAAGAGTGGGCTAGTCTGATGCTTTCTTGACCTTTTTGCACCAGCTATCTTGGATGGCCTAAAAATTAGCATAAAACTCCTGTATGATGGTCAGTTGATAGTCGCGGAGTGACTTGCTAGTCCAACCCAAGTTTTAGTGTCGAAAATACTCCTAAAGCTTAGGAAAGTCTTTCAGCTTGGAGGAGTCTATCCTCCATTCTTCCGTAATAGGGCGATTAATGTGACCCTTCGCCATCAACTCAAGCCCATAGTCAAAGATCTTCTTGGACCCTTTCACATTCCACCTGGTAAGATCTCATAGTCTAATATCTTTGAATGTGAGATCCAGAGTCATCCCAGGAGCTTTGGTAGTAGGTGGGGTCATCTCCTTTTAAGAAATAGTGCTCTCTGTATCCGATTCAGAAATAGCATCAGCATCCTTGCCAGAACCTGACTGCGAACCATCCTCAGAACTGGACTTGGTTTCCTTGCCACTAGAAACCTGGATAGGTGAGTCATATCCTCCCTTTGTTGGTGGAGGAGTAGTGTCACTCTCTTTGTCTGATCTAGCAGATCCGGATGAAGATTCCTCCACCTTCTCAGACTGGGGGGCAAGTGTGTTCCGATGTCTACCTCTTCTGGGATGTATCACCTCTTTCCTCTTCAGACTGAGAAGAACATGATAGCAACAATTTCCTCTTTGTCAACTTGGAGAGGGAGAGATTGTCTGATTTACTCTTCTCGCCTTCCGAATCAGATTGATCCTTCAGGCGAGTAGTGATGGCTTTCTCCTTTGCTTTCTGGGCTCCCCCTCGTCTTAATAGAGTTTGTGGTTCCATATAGTTCCTGCAAGTGAACTACATTAGTGAACTGAACAAAAAACAAAAAACAAAAAAATAAATAAAAGTTAGAAAATTTTAACAATTTCAGCCTCCCACGGGCGTAGGAGGTCTGACGTCCCGTCAAAAGGGGCATCGGGATGAGACAGTGATGCATAAGGTGAATTTTTTTTCTTTCATGGTAAATTTCCACGGGAGTTAGAGGTCCAGCATCTAGTTAGGGTCGGGCATCGAAATGGGACAGTGGCCTTTTCAAGCCTTGTTCCAATCCTACGTCGAATCCTGACGGCCCGTCGTGACTCTGACGTCTCATTGGGCCTGCCCGTGGGATCGTATGAACGCAAATTTTTCTCTCCCTCTTTATTTAAGTCCATGTTTATCACCTATCCCAAACAAACAACAAACCCAATTATGAGCAAAGTTCCCACATACCATTACACACACCACTAAACCCTAGTTCCCACACACCATTACACACATATGCAAAGTTCGTGTCTACGGTTTGTTATTATCACTTAAGAAAAATATGATTTTGCCTATTTATGAACCCATACATACTAAAACACCAAGAAAAAATTGAAACTATGACAAAAACTTACTCTTGGTTTGCACAATAACTTTGAAAAAATATTCTTGGATGCTTGTGTGAACTTGTCTGGTGTGCCTTTGGGATTGTTTTATGTATATAGAGAACGTGGGGGAGTGATGAATGGTGGTGTGGAGTCTAGAGGGGAGGTGATCGTGGGTGAAAGATGTGAGAGGTGGGAGAGAGTTTGAAGTGAAGGGAGTTTGAGTATTTGACCTTAATTGAATGAGGTCAATCTCTATTTAGACGCAGGTAAAAGGGAAAGGGAATTCGAGTCTGGTCGAGTCGGCTCAAAAAAGAATTAAAATTTTATTGACCATTTTACTGACCTATATGATGGGCTATCATGAGGCTCGTGGGGCACATGACGTCCCATTAGAAATGAACTTATATGGGCATTGGAGACCTTATTTCCCATGCCCGTCGGGGTTGTGATGGCCTATCATGTCGGGACGTGGGAATATGCCAGTGAGTTTTGCTTGAAATTTATGCTTGCACGCTCATCTCCCACGGGTGTGGGACCTGTGACATCCTGTCAGAACTGCCTATGGGAACCCTTTTCTGCAAATTCTCCTTTTCTCAGTTTCACCAACTCATGTACACTTAACAAAACATTAGTACATGGGTTACCTCCCATGCAGCGCTTGATTTAACATCACAGCACAACGTGGGTCACTTGACTACTCAGAATTCATCAAGTTTCTTTCATGGGTTGCCTCCCATACAGCGCCTGATTTAACATCTTGTCACGATGCAGGTCACTCAATTTATTAGACTTCACCAAGTTCCCAAGCTTCAACCACCTTTATTTCTTTAGCATCTCCCAAATAAGCTTTGACATGCTAACCATTTTCCTTGAACTGCTTGCCTTCATGTTTCTCAAGCTCTATAGCACCATGTTGGGACACTTGCACCACCCGAAATGGCCCCATCAACTTAGACTTAAGCTTGCCTGGAAACAAGTGCAGTTTTGAATTCTATAGCAGAACCAGATCGCCCAGCTGAAAATATATCTTCTCAATATTCTAGTAATTGTACATATTCATCTTCTCCTTGTACAGTGCTGAACTTTCATATACATTCAGACGAAACTCATCAAGTGCATTCAACTGATCAAGCCGCTGATAGAATGTGGCACACCAGTCCAAATTCAACTTTTTTAGCGCACACATGGCCTTATGCTCAAGCTCCATCGAAAGATAACAGTCTTTTCCAAAATGAGCTTATAGGGTGACATACCTATATGAGTCTTGTAGGCTGTCCGATATGTCCATAGGGCATCATCAAGCTTTCTAGACCAATTTGTTCTGTGCACATTCACTGTCTTTGAAAGGATGGATTTTATCTCCCGATTGAAGACCTCTACTTGACCACTCATCTGCGGATGATAAGGTGTTTCCACACTGCGCCTCACCCCATATTTATCAAGGAGAGACCTGAACAGCTTATTACAAAAATGAGACCCTCTATCACTGATAATTGTCTGCGATGCGCCAAATCTGTAGAAGATATTTTGTTTCAAGAATGATGTGACACTCTTGCCTTCATTGTTGGGAAGAGCTACCTACTCTACTCATTTTGACACATAGTCAACATCAACCAATATATACCTCATACCATTCGACATCATAAAAGGACCCAAGAAATCAATTCCCCATACATCAAACAATTCAATCACAAGGATAAGAGTGAGAGGAAGCTCATACTTCCTTGATATACTCCCTTCCCTTTGGCATCGATTACAGGTTCTTAAGTACTCATGAGCATCCTTGTGGAGGGTAGGCCAATAGTAGCCGCATTTTGAAATATTGTGGGCTGACCGGGTGCCACCATGATGTCTCCCTACAGGAGAGGAATGGCACGTCTCAAGTATATCTTCCATCTATGATTCAGCTATGCATCTATGAATCATGGTGTCACCACATACACGGAACAAATAAGGCTCTTCCCAAAAAAACTATTTACATCAGATATGAACTTCCTTCTCTAATGGATTATGAGATCCGAAGAAACTATATCACTTGCTAAATAATAAGCAATGTATGCATACCATGTGATCAAATCCTGAGAAGTAGCCAATACTTATTCATCTAGGAAAGCATCATCAATATCAATCTCATCTTTCATCTTCAAGTCTTGATAAATGATCAGCCACCTGATTTTCAGTACCTTTGTGATCCTTGACTTCAAAGTCAAATTCTTGCAAAAGCAGTACCCAATGAATCAACCTAGGCTTAGCACCCATCTTCTCTATAAGATAACTTAGGGTTGCATGGTATGTGTGCACTGTCACCTTGGTGCCAAGAAAATAAGATCTAAACTTTTCAAATACAAACACCAAAGCTAGAAGCTCCTATTCGTTCACAGGATAGTTCTTCTTGGCGGGATTCAGTGCATGCTAGCTTAGTAAATATGGTGAAGAATCTTCTCACATCTTTAGCCTAGGACTTCTCCTAGTACTACTCCACTAGCGTCACATAACACCTCAAATGTCTCAGACAAATCAGATGCAACAATAATGAGGTCTAAGACTAACTATAACTTTAGGCACTCGAATGCCTTCAAACATGCCTCATCAAATACAAACTTCACATCCTTCTCTAATAGTTTGCACAGGGGATGTGCAATCTTTGAGAAGTTCTTTTTGAACCTGCGATAGAACCGAGCATTCCCTAAGAAACATTGAATACCATTCACTGAGATTGTAGGAGGAAACTTTTCAATCACCTCAATCTTGGCCTTGTCAAACTCAATACCCTTTTTAGAAATCATGTGCCCCAACACAATGCCTTTTTTTACCGTGAAATGGCACTTCTCCCAGTTTAGTACCAAGTTACACTCTTCACATCTTTGAAGCACACAACTCAGATAGGATAAACAATCATCAAACAAATTTCCTACAATAGAGAAATTTTCCTTGAATACCTCAATAGTGTCCTCCACCATGTCTGAAAAGATAGACATCATCCATCTCTGAAAGGTTGCTGGAGCATTACACAATCAAAACAACATCCTATTAAACACTAATGTTCCATATGGACAAGTTAAAGTGGTCTTCTCTTAATCCTCAAGAGCAATCAAAATCTGATTGTATCCTGCGTAACCATCTAGAAAGAAATACCATCCTCTACCAGCAAGACAGTTTGGCTTCTGATCCATGAACGGCATCAGAAAATGATCCTTCTCAGTCCATGTGTTCATCTTCCTACAATCCATGCAAACACGCCAGCCAGTAACTGGCCTTATTGGAATTAGTTCGTTCTTGGCATTAGGAACCATATTTATTCTACCCTTTTTTGGCACACACTAAACCAGACTCACCCACTTACTATCTACAATCAGATATACTACGTCTTCATTTAGCCACTTGATGATCTCTTTCTTGATCACCTCTTACATAGGCTGATTCAATCTACATTGATGCTGAATACTTGGGATTGAATTCTATTCGAGCTGAATTTTATGTGTGCATATACCTAGTGGGATGCTAATGATATCAGCAATAGACAAACCTATGGACCTTTTGAACCTCTTCAATACAGACACATGTGTCTCAACTAGCCCATCTCCTAAATCAGCAGCAATAACTATAGACAAAGTGTTGTTGGCTCCTACAAAAAATATATCGCAAGTGTGACGGAAGTGCCTTGAGCTCCAAGACTGGAGGCTCCTCAACGTATGGTATGGCTGGTGGGGCTACTCTATTTTTCAAGTATAGATCAAGCTTTTTTGGAGCATAAGAGTAAGAATCCATACCAGCAAGAGCCTCTACCATGCCAGCATACTCATTGATGTCATCCCCATCAAAGGTCATAATCACGACTGCAAGTGCTTTAACACAAAGTTGCTCCTCAACTGGAATAGATAATTGTTCTTCATACAAAATATCAATCACTAAGACTACCCGCATGTCATCATGGTGCTTCATTGATTGGCAAAGGTTAAAAGTAACTTCCTCATCATTCAACCTAAATTTCATCTGCCTTGTCTCCAAGTCAATGAAATCACATCTTGTGGCAATGAATGGTTGTTCTAAGATGATGGTGTCATGCCCCGAGGTTACCCCCTAGATGTAACATGGGACTTGGGACCACAAGGATACAAAGATAACCCTTGGTCATAGCATTCTCAAGCATTACAAAAGATAAGCGGAAGCAATCTAAGATAGAAACTCAGAATATCATAAATAGAAGTCAATTACGAAGTACAACTCAAAAATCATCTCATAAGGTCTATGTCTGAAAAGCCTCTACTACTATCATAGAGAGTTGTTGGGAAAATACCCCCAAACTAACTCGAACATCTGAAAATAAAGAAGACATAAAACTGAGGTGGAGCCTAGCCCTTGGACTATGAGGACTCACCAATAGCTAAGTAGGAGTGGCCAGATCTCTAGCCACGGATCTGAGTAGGAACACTTGAGTCTGCATCATAAAAGGATGCAGTAAAATATGTGTTAGTACTATGGAATATACTAAGTATGTGAGCAATGCATGAACATGGTGAAAATATGCTAAGTATACTTGAATAACTGAAATCATACTTTTAAAGAATAACTAAATGCAATGACTCTAAAATATCATAAGCCGAAGCATAATCATAAGTAATAAGTCTGAAATCTGATTTAGAGTCAAATGCAACTTTAATCATAAAATGTTTCTGTGGGAGGTTCTATAACCGACATAGACCATGTGAGCTACACGGAATCCAATGTATATACCCCATCGAGAGGACCCAATGTACCTTGCCAGGCGTACAAAGGCATGACTGTAATGTGATCACCTAAAATTGATGCCCAGCACGGGACTTAACCTACGGGGGCAATGTATTTCTGGGACTCATGGTTACTCTCACCCATCCAACTCGGTACTAATACTACTCCTAAAAACATACATATAGCTCATATAATACCAATGACATATCT
The DNA here is from genome assembly GCA_003996215.1 of Jaltomata sinuosa. Taxonomy (NCBI): domain Eukaryota; kingdom Viridiplantae; phylum Streptophyta; class Magnoliopsida; order Solanales; family Solanaceae; genus Jaltomata; species Jaltomata sinuosa. The sequence goes on along the minus strand of QJPP01004017.1, from coordinate 140,854 downwards.
GATGTCAAAGTTGTTCAAAACCAATGACATATCTAATGCCAAAGCTAAGAAAAAAACCAATGACATATCTAATGCCAAAGCTAAGTAAAAACCAGTGACATATCTAATGCCAAAGCTATTTTGAAAATCAAAAGACATATCTGATGCTATGCAATTCAAGGTCAAAATCTGAAGGCTTAGCTTATCCATAGCTCAAAACATGCTTTTCATACCAAATTTATACTTGAAGAATCATACATGCAGTTTCATAAGTTCATAAGTGACATGATAGCTAATCATGCTAATTTCTTCTTGAAAACATATAAATTCATGGGTTCATGCTTGTGCTTTCAAAATCAACAAGAGAATCATAATCAAATCATGTGTAATCAATAAAAAACCATGAATTTAAATATAGAAACTGATTTTATAAACTTTCTCCAATTTTGGTTCAAAACCCTAGTTTCATAACTTCATAATTCAAATTCTTGAGTTGGGGATTTTGGGCACAAGGGAGGAAGAAACCCATTTCTAAAGACCCACATACCTTAGGTGAAGATTATCCACTTCAATGGAAAAGATTTGGAGACTTGATTTGGAGCTTGGAGACTTGAGCTTGAAGAGGGATCTTACTTTTTGGGAGGAGAATGAGGAACTTGGCATGAAATTAGGGTAATATGGGTGATAACCCTTCTAAAATCAGTCAAAAGGACTTCACTTAATACATAATAGGGTGGTAAATGACCAAAATGACCCTGGGATTTAATGGGGAAAAAGATAGAAAATGGTCAACTTACAGTGACCACGACTCAGTCTACGAGTCGTGATCTGAATGACGAGTCATCGTTTGCCATTCGTAGAACTCAGGATGGAAGCTTGGGCTGCACATCCATTTCTATGGGTCAACAGGACGGACCCGTGGAATGGATCACGATTTGTTGAATGGAGTCGTAGAACTTAGGTTGCTAGGCTGACTCAGTCAAACCATTACTCAAGACTACGGCTCATCATTTGAATGACGAGTCGTAGACTTGACTTGTAGTTCCTGAAGGGAATTTGGGAAATGTCATCCCTCTAAAGACTTTCCACGAGTCAATTGGATGGATTCGTGATTCAAACCATGGACTGTAGACTGGACTCGTGGATCCTGACCGTCTGCATCCTTGATTCCACGAGTGCCTTCCACGAACCTGAATCATGGGAAATTTCTGAAGTTTATAACTTAGATAGCTGGATACGTGCACGGGGTGTTACAATATCCCCCCCTTGGTATCATTCGTCCTCGAATGAAGGCTAGACAAGGGAAACTAAGGGGAAAATAGCCCAACCAAACATCATAACATAGAAATAAATGAAGTAATCATGGAAACTGAACCTCTTAACTTGAAACATGATAAACTAACTTCATGAAACATGTATGCATGCTAGGATCATGAGAGAAACCGGTGGAATAGAGTCAGAGTTTTATACTAAGGAGGAAACTAGTACCTCAAGCTGGAACTGAGTCGGAAGGAAAGAGATGAGGATATTTGGCCTTCATGGCCTCTTCTGCTTCCCATGTAGCACCTTCAACAATCTAATTCCTCTAAAGGACTTTTACCAAAGCGACTTCTTTGTTTTGCAACCTCCGAACCTGACGATCAAGGATCTCCACGGGAACCTCCTCATAGGTGAGACTATCCTTCACACCTACATCTTCCAAAGGAACAATCAAGCTCGGATCACCAACACACTTCTTCAATAAGGAAAATTGGAAAACGGGATGAAGTGCTTCCAACTCCGTTGGCAACTCTAACTCATAAGCAACACTACCAACTCTCCTCAAAATCCGATAAGGACCTACAAAACGGGGACTAAGATTTCCTTTCTTTCCAAATCTCATCAAACTCTTCATGGGTGACACCTTAAGGAAAACCCAATCATCAACTTCAAATTCTTACTCTCTCCTCCTCACATCAGCATAAGATTATGTCGACTATGACTGGTCTTCAACCTTTCCCGAATAACTTAAAATTTCTCCATAGTCTCAAGTATACAATCTGGACCAATCAATGCTACCTCACCAACCTCAAACCAACCAATAGGAAACCTACACCTCTAGCCATAAAGTGCCTCATACGAAGCCATCTAGATGCTAGAGTGGAAACTGTTTTTGTAAGCAAACTCGATAAGAGGTAAGTGACCATCCTAATTTCCTTTGAAGTCAATAACACAAGCCCTCAACATATCCTCCAAAGTCTGAATAGTACGCTCGGCCTGTCCATCAATCAAAGGGTGAAAAGTTATTCTAAGATTCACTGTAGTGCTAAGACCTTTCTGAAACGACCTCCAAAATTGAGATGTAAACTGAAGATCTCTATCCGAAGTGATGGACAAGGGAATACCATGCAATCGGACTATGTCCCAAATATAGAGTCTGGCATAATCATCCGCGGTATCCATAGTCTTAACAGCCAAGAAATGGGATGACTTGGTCATTCGGTCGACAATCACCCAAATGGAATCATGTTGCCTTCGAGTATCAAACCCGTAATAAAGTCCATATTGATTGCTTCCCATTTCCAATTGGGAAGGTCAATATCCTGAAGCATACCACCTGGTCTTTGATGTTCCACCTTTACTTGTTGACAGTTGGGACACTTAGTCACAAACCCGGCTATGTCCTTCTTCATACCATTCCACCCAAAGACTTCTCATAGGTCACGATACATCTTAGTGGCACCCGGATGAATGGAGTATCTAGAACTATGAGCCTCAGACAAAATCTTCTGGCTCAACCCATCAACATCTGGCACACACAAGCGACCCTGATAACGAAGCACACCATCTCCCCCTTGGGAGAAAACCTCAACCCTCTGCTGATGAATTGCACCCTTAAGTTGAAGTAGAATAGGATCTTGGTCTTGCTTTGCTTTCACTTCCTCCACTAAGGATGATTCAGCACCATTAGTCACAATCACACCACCTTCGGTCGAGTCCATAAGGCAAACTCCTAACTGAGCAAGCCTATGAACTTCTTTAACCAATTCCTTCCTTTCACCTTCGATGGAAGCTACACTTCCCATGGACAACCTACTCAAAGCATCTGCCACAACATTGGCCTTACCCGGATGGTAAAGCACACTCATATTATAATCCTTAAGGATATCAATACATCTCCTTTGTCGCAAATTTAACTCCTTTTGAGTGAACACATAATGAAGACTTTTGTGATCCGTGAACACATCGACATGCACACCATACAAGTAGTGTCTCCAAATCTTTAAAGCAAAAACCACGGTCGTTATCTCAAGATCATGAGTAGGGTAGTTCTTCTCATGCATCTTAAGCTATCTTGAGGCATAAGCAATTTGTCACACCCCAAACTATGGGAAGCATGACCAGCACCCGGAGCCCCAAAAGGTCGAGGGCTCCAAAATAGAGTGTATCTCTATTGAACCTCCTGGGGGTTTGAGACCGACAAGGTCTCTAAGAATAGCAATCTGAAAGACTGAAATCTCAATAGTAGGTAACCAACTCAAGGCCGACAAGGCTATTATCATAGTAGATAGCTAATAACAAGGCCGACAAGGCCATACCCAACACTGATATACATATACACGTCTACAAGCCTCTAGGAGTAAGTAAAATATCCCATATCTAGGACAGGGCCCTGGACTATCCATAAGTTGTACATATACATAACCTGGTCAAAATATAATCTAGACCTCTGACTCGTCAGCTCCAGGAAGTATGGAGCTTACCAAAATGGTTGAACTCTGCAACTCCTACTGAAGAGGTTTATCTAGGTTTATGTCTGGACTTGCAGGAATGAATGCAGCACCCCCTAAGCAATGGGGATGTCAGTACGACAATAATGTACTGGCATGTAAGGTGGAAACATAATAGTAAGTCGCAAGTAGTAAATCTGAACAAGATATATTATGAAACTTGTAAACTGTAATTGGTAAGACTCGTTAAGCTTTATTTTCCTTTATTCTTTTTAGAACACAACACATGCATTAACTCACACCGCAACTCACTCTTTATAACCCACGCTGAACCACAATAGCGCCTCGGCGCACCCTGTATATAATGGCCTCAATATGGCAGTTGCGCCGAGGTGCACACTATGTATATAATGGACTCAATATGGCAGTAGCACCTCAGTGCACACTATGTATATAATATCCTCAATATGGCAGTAGCACCTCGGTGCACACTAACACGTAATCCACGCATAATAAGTGTATTACTAGATTGACCTTCAAAGCTACTCTTGTTAGTTATAGAGGTTCATTTAGATAACTTCTTTAGCCTTGACTTAATAGATGTTGGACTCAACTTACCAAACAGATATGAATGGGGATTGTACTTGCTAACCTTCCTTTTATACTTTCTAAATCTTGATTAGGGATCACAACACAAAGAAAAAACTCGACAAAAGGATAACTTACGTTTCATGCAAAAAGAATCATATTTTTATAAGAAGGAGACTTGAAGCACCATACTGTATCACTTAGTTTCTTAAGACTTGTTAAGTTAACAAATAAGCTCTCTTACAACAGAATACTCAAATTCCTTCTTTTGGCGTTTTAGAGTTCCATTTCTAGATTCATGCCGATAAGGAATAAAGAAGCCTTAACATACCTTGTTCCTTTCGAAGATTGCGCTTACCACAACTTTGAATTTCCTTTAATAAGTTAATATAAAAAACAAGGGTATAATGAATCTAATATTAGCTCTTAAACCGTATGCAACTTTTCCAAGACAGTAGCTAAACATTTCCCAGGAATATTTACGTATTAGCATTAATAAAAGGGTGTATTGTCACACCTTTCTCCCCCATTCCAATACACATCACACACACACCAACCTACTACCTCAAACCATACAAAACACATCAAACATCCCTTACACAACTCACCATACCAAAATACAATAGCAACACATTGAACCCACGGCTTCTGATCGCCGTCCCGTGAGTTCTTAACAACAACTCAACAACAATTGTCCATCCAAACTTCAATCCAAAAATATGATTATGGGAAGAGAACTTACCACACTTGAAGGGTTTTTTTTATCCTCTTTTTATTGATTCCTTGAAAAGCTTAAGTACCCCCTACACATACACCAACAAGACAAGAAGAAATCTCTTAATTGTTATACAATTTCTATGTGTTCAATCTTAAGAAAGGGGCTGCCATAGTTCATGTCTTTCTTACCATAGGATATCCTAGATATATGTAGTATATTAGTACCAAGATAATAAGTTGTTTAACTCACCTTAATCTTGAATCAATCTTGATCTTCTTAGAACCCTAAAGGGAGAAAGGGGCTGCCAAAATGAAAGAGGATAAGAGAACATTTTCCAGCTTTTTGTGATCAATATTGATCAACAAAAGGTCTATATAAAGGGGCCTTTTGGCCGAATTTTTTTTGAGTATATTTGGGCCAAAATGGGTCAAGAAACTTCGGATAAAATTATCCTTTGCTTGGGCCTCAAAAGGGTTATGTTTTGTGGCTGATTTTTAGGCTTCTCTTGGGTCAAAATGTGGTCAATATTGGTGGCTACCTTTTGTAGTTGTTTGGGCCAGATTTGGTTGTGCTTTGATGGACCAACTTTAAGCTTCATTTGGGATACCATTAGGTATAATAATCCATGATGTTGCTGCCCATAATCGGCCCTTGAAACTTAGTTCGTTAACATAGGTAGGTGATGCACCTACTTGTCACCTAAGAGCTTAGATAAGTCGGGAAAGCACCTCACTTGTTTTATCTCATTTTCAAAAACCTCATCCTTATACTTTAACTTAACACTTATATACATTTGACCATTTCAAATTCTAGGCCCAAGTACCCCTTCACAATCTTGAGCTCAAGTACCTTCGTCGACATTAACTTAGTCATATAGGTTTTGAAAGGTACGGGGTGTCACATCCTTTCCCCCTTAGAATTATTCATCCTCGAATGAGGGTAATGCATATAGATCCCTAGTCCTTTGGGATTTCTAGAAATTTTGGCAGAGTTTCCTTTATATATGGTACTATCAAAAACCTAAAACTCAGCAAAATTCCAGCACAATGCCTCACAGGGCGATACAATGATATACAATTAAATGCAATCATTTGCACATGTTATAACCTGATCATATTTGCACAATAGAAAAAAAAATTATGAAGATAAGGACATGACTTACCTCTATATTATATTCAGGTCGTAAATAACTGGGGATACTTTTTTCTCGGCTTCCCACATCATTTCCTCGACATTATTATTTCTCCACAACACCTTTACTGAGGTTATGTCTTTGGTTCTGAGCTTTCTAACTTGACGATCTAGGATAGAAATAGGTACTTCCTCATAGGATAAGTCTTCAGAAAGTTGAATATCTTTGATAGGCATAATACGTGAAGGATCTCCTATGCACTTTCGTAGCATCGATACATGAAATATAGGATGGACTGCCTCCAATTCTGTGGGTAATTCTAGCTTATATGCCACTTTTCCTACCCTCCAAATTATCCTGTATGGTCTAATATATCTTGGACTAAGCTTTCCCTTTTTACCAAATTGCATAATGCTTTTCATAGGCGAAAACTTTAGGAAAACCCAATCACTAAGACTAAATTCCAAATCCTGATGCCGCACATCTGCATATGATTTATGCCTACTCTGGGCTACTAGTAATCTTTCTCAAATTAGCGTCACCTTCTCTATTGCCTGATTAACTAGGTCGGGCCCTAATAATTTTTCTTCCCTAATTTCAAACCATCCAATCGGTGATCTACAGTTTCGTCCATATAAAGCTTCATAAGGAGCCATCTGAATGCTTGCATGGAAGCTATTATTATAAGAAAACTCAATTAGTGGCAAATGGTCATCCCAGCTCCCTTTAAAATCTAGTACACAAGCTTGTAGCATATCTTCGAGTATTTGAATAGTGCATTCAGCTTGTCCATCTGTCTGTGGATGAAAAGTTGTACTGAGACTTATTTGAGTACCTAAGCCTCTCTGGAAAGACCTCCAGAAATTTATTGTAAACTAAGCATCCCTTTCTGACATGATGGAAATTGGGACACCATGAAGTTGAACTATTTCACTAATATACAACTTGGCATAATCTTCAGCACTATAAGTTGTCCTGACTGGCAAAAAGTGAGATGATTTTGTAAGTCTATCTACAATCACCCATATGGAATCATACTTCTGATAAGTACGGGGTAAGCCTGTAATAAAGTCCATGTTGATCACCTCCCATTTCCAGGTAGGTATCACTATACTTGAGTTAGACCTCTGGGTCTCTGGTGTTCAATTTTTACCTGTTGACAATTAGGGCATTGGGCTACAAACTCTTCAATATTTCTCTTCATATTATTCCAACAATAAATTTGTCGAAGATCATGATTCATCTCCGTCGCTCCTGGATGGATTGAATAGCGGTAATAGTAAACTTCTGCCAAAATTTTCTCCCGAAGCTCCCCAACGTTAGGTACACATAGAAGACCTTGATATATCAGAACCCCATCTTCCTTAAGCTCTATTAGTGGTTGCTTCTGCTGCGGAATTTCTTCCCTCAATCTTACTATCTCTGGATCATCATATTGTCATTCCTTTACCTCTGTTATAAGTGAGGATTCCACTGTGCTTTGAATAACAACTCCCCCATTACCTTGGTCTAGTAGTCGAACCTGCAAATTAGCTAACTGATGTAGTTCTCTTGTCATCTCATTCTTTCTATTTTATACGTGGCTCAAGCTTCCCATGGATTTGCGGCTAAGTGCATCGTCCACTACATTGGCCTTACTTGGATGGTACAAAATATCTACATCATAATCCTTTAGTAACTCTAGCCACCTTCTTTGCCTTAGGTTTAAATCCTTCTGTTTGAATAAATACTATAGACTTTTATGGTCTGTAAACACATCTACATAGACTCCAAACAAGTAATGGCACCAAATTTTCAAGGCAAATATAACTGTTGCCAATTCAAGATCATGAGTAGGGTAATTTTATTCGTGCTTTCTCAGTTGTCTCAAGGCATAGGCAATAACCTTACCATGTTGCATTAAAACACAGCCCAACCCAATCCTTGAAGCATCACAATAAACAAAATAACCTTATGTGCCCTCTGGCAGAGTTAAGACAGGTGCTGAATTAAGTATGTCCTTCAACTCCTGCAAACTCTGCTCACATGTATCAGACCACTAGAATTTGGCAGCTTTATGAGTCAACTTTGTCAATGGTGTAGATATAGAAGAAAATCCTTCTACAAACCTTCGATAATAACCTTCTAAGCCCAAAAAACTACGGATCTCTGTAGCATTCAAAGGCCTCATCCAATTCTTTACAGCTTCAATCTTTTGGTTGTCAACTCTAATACCTTCGTCTGTAATTACATGGCAAAGAAAAGCCACTAAAGTCAACCAAAACTCACATTTGGAGAACTTTGCATATAATTTATGATTTTGAAGTGTTTGCAATACTACACGTAGATGATCAGCATGTTCGGCTTCGGATCATGAGCAAATCACAATATCGTCAATAAATACGATCACGAATACATCTAGGAATGGCTTGAAGACCCGATTAATTAGGTCCATAAAAGCTGTTGGGGCATTAGTAAGCCCAAAAGACATTACTAGAAATTCAAAGTGGCCATACCTTGTCCTAAAGGCTATCTTCGGAACATCTACCCCTTTAACACGTAATAGGTGATACCCCGACCGCAAGTCAATCTTCCGAAAAACATTTAGCTCCTTGCAACTTATCAAAAAGGTCGTCAATCCTTGGAAGAGGGTACTTATTCTCTATTGTAACTTTGTTCAGCTGTCGGTAATTGATACACATTCTCAAGGACCCATCCTTTTTATGAACAAACAAAACAGGTGCACCCCATGGCGATGTACTAGGCCTAATGAAGCCTTTTTCGAGTAGATCCTTTAGCTGTTCCTTTAACCCTCTTAGCTCAACAAGAGCCATCCTGTAAGGGGGAATTGATATTGTATGAGTATCAGGGAGTAGATCAATGGCAAACTCAATTTCTCTTTCTGGAGGGATTCCTGGAAGCTCATCTGGGAATACATTTGGAAATTGACTCACCACGGGAACCGATTGAAAAGTCGTTGGTTCAACCTCTGTGCTTCTTACTTGGACTAGATGATAAATATAGCCTTTAGAAATTATTTTCTGGGCCTTAAGGTAGGAAATAAAACTACCCCTTGGCGTGGAAGCATTACCTTTCCACTCCAGGATGGTCTCTCCTAGAAAATGGAATTTGACAACCTTAGTTCTACAATCGTTATTAGCATAACATGCAGCTTACCAGTCCATACCCATAATGACATCAAAGTCAATATTATCTAATTCAATTAGATCAGCTAAAGTAAGACGGTCATAAATCCACACTGCGCAATCTCGATAAACTCGTCTAGCTATAATAGATTCACCAACCGGCGTAGATACAACAAATGGTCTAGGCAACAACTCTGGGTCTTCCCCAAATTTACCAGCAATGAGCGGGGTTACATATGAAAGAGTAGATCCAGGATCTATAAGTGCATAAACAGCATGAGTAAAAATAGTCAATGTACCTGTAACATCATCAGGTGACGATTCCAACCACCACCGGAATTGGATGCTCATCCTCCTCCTCTACCTCTAACATGACCTGGTGTAGCCTGTGGGCCTATCCTAGGGGGATGAATAGTAGATGAAGAAGTTGTCATCGACCCTGTAGGCTGGGCCATTTCACCCCTACCTCTACTCGGACAGGCTCGCATAAAGTGACAAGGATGTCCACACGAATAACAAGTATCTGAACCCAGGCGACATATCCCAGGATGCTTCCTACCGCACTAAACACAAGGTGGCAAAGGTGGCCTCATCTACCTGAATGCCCCGGCGATAGGAACTTGATGCACCTGAACTGTGGTTTGGTCCAGGCTGAGAAAAATGACCATGCCTCTGTGTTTGCAACTGATGTAGGGCACCACTAGTATGGTGGGGTGATCGCCTATGAAAATATGGCCTAACATTACATCTTGGATCTCCATAGGACCCAGTAGATCTAGCCATTTTATTCTGAACCCTTTCTCGGCTTTTGTTATCTCCAATTCGTACTTCAAGGTCCTCTTTAGTCTAAGCAATAGCATGTATCTTAGAAATATTCATATCCTCTTGTGTGGCTGCTATCGTTAATCCCTTAATCAATTCATCCTTAAGGACACCCACATATCGATGAACTCTAGCTCGCATCGTACTCACAATATTGGCGGCGTACCTGGCTAAAGAATTAAACCTGAGGTTGTACTCTCGAACACTCATATTGCCCTGCCTAAGGGCTAGAAACTGATCATGTCTAGCCTCTCAAACCTCATGTGGAACATAGTGAGCTAGGAAAGCCTTTGAAATTTCCTCCCATTCAGCTGGGGGTGCATTTGATCCCCTAGACCGATCCCAAGACTCGAACCATAAAATGGCTACATCTCGTAACCTGAAAGATGCAAACTCCACTGCCTCCACTACTGTTGCATGCATGACTCGAAGTACCCGATAAGTTTGATCAATAATATCCTGAGGATCCTCACGTGGGTCAGAGCCTGTAAATATAGGAGGATTTAGGCTGATAAACTCTCGAGCCCTAGAACTTTCTGAGCCACCTGACCTAACACTCATTGATTCCCCAATTTGTTGATGTTGTGTGGCTACCATCTGGGTCAATAATCGAACTGCACTCCTGATATCCTGGTCCTCTGCTTCAGGTGGAGGATTTGCAAGTGCTGGTTTATCTCTAGCTATCTCAGGTGCCACTGGAGCAGGTAGGGTCAGGGGTACTGGATCCCCTCTAGTCTCATCAAGTACTTGATGAGCTGGGATCTCTGGTGTCGGTGATTCACTTTGAGCCTTAAATCTATCCATTCAGATAGGCGGGGAATGACTAATACCTTCCCCCGTATCCATGCCAACCCGTCGGCTACTCATTTGTCTGGTCACAGCCATTTCTGTAAACAAGGAATAGAAAAGCATGAATTATACTTCAAATATCGTATGACCTCACTCTATTGCATGATCTAGCAAATGAAAGAAGGATGACAATTCCTACATGTCCCGTAGCCTCATGATTATAGGCATGGTGCATAACACACCCATAAGCAAGACTCTACTAGACACTGCTTGTAGACTCCCTGGGATTCGACATGCTCTGATACCAAGTTTGTCACGCCCCAAACCATGGGAGGCATGACCGGCACCCGGAGCCCCAAAAGGCCGAGGGCACCAAAATAGAGTGTATCTCTATTGAACCTGTTGGGGGTCTGAGACCGATAAGGTCTCTAAGAATAGCAATCTGAAACACTGAAAGTTCAATAGTAGGTAAACAACTCAAGGCCAACAAGGTTATTATCATAGTAGATAGCAAATAACAAGTCTGACAAGGCCATACCCAACATTGTTATACATATGCACGTCTACAATCCTATAAAAGTAAGTAAAGTATCTCATATCCAGGACAGGGCCCTAGACTACCCATAAGCTATACATATACATAACCCGGTCAAAATATAAGCTAGACCTCTGACTCGTCAACTCCAGGAAGAATGGAGCTTACCAAAATGGTTGAACTATGCAACTCCTACTGAAGAGGTCAGTCTGGATTTTTGTCTGGACCTGCAGGCATCAATGCAGTGCCCCTAAGGCAATGGGGACATCAGTACGACAATAATGTACTGGCATGTAAGGTGGAAACATAATAGTAAGTCGTAATAAGTAAATCTGAACAAGATATAATATGAAACTTGTAATTTGCAATTGGTAAGACTCGTTAAGCTTTTTTCTCCTTTATTCTTTTTAGAACACAACACATGCATTAACTCACACCGCAACTCACTCTTTATAACCCACGCTGAACCACAAAAGCGCATCGGTGCACCCTGTATATAATGGCCTCAATATGGCAGTTGTGCCTCGGCCCACACTATGTATATAATTGCCTAAATATGGAAGTATCACCTCGGTGCACACTATGTATATAATAGCCTCAATATGGCAGTAGCACCTCGATGCACACTAACACGTAATCCACGTGTAATAGGTGTATTACTAGATTGACCTTCAAAGCTACTCTTGTTAGTTATAGAGGTTCATTTAGATAACTTATTTAGCCTTGACTTACTAGATGTTGGACTCAACTTACCAAACAGATATGAATAGGGATTTTACTTGCTAACCTTCCTTTTATACTTTCTAAAGTTTGATTAGGGATCACAACACAAAGAAGAAACTCGACAAAAGGATAACTTACGTTTTATGCAAAAAGAATCAGATTTTAATAAGAAGGAGACTTGAAGAAACATAATGTATCACTTAGTTCCTTAAGACTTTTTAAGATACCAAATCAGCTCTCTTACAACAGAATACTCAAATTCCTTCTTTTGGGGTTTTAGAGTTCCATTTCTAGATTCATGCCGATAAGGAATAAATAAGCCTTAATATACCTTGTTCCTTTCGAAAATTGCTCTTACCACAACTTGGACTTTACTTTATTAAGTTAATATACAACACAAGGGTATCATGAAGCTAATATTATCTCTTAAACCTGATGCAACTTTTCCAAAATAGTAGCTAAACATTTCCCGGGCAGATTTTTGTATTGGCATTAATAAAAGGGTGCATCGTCACACCTTTCTCCCCCATTCCAATAGATATCACACACATACCAACCTACTGCATCCAACCATACAAAACACATCAAACATCCCTTACACAACTCACCATACCGAAATACAATAGCAACGCATTGAACCCACGGCTTCTGATCGTCGTCCCGTTAGTTCTTAACAACAATTCAACAATAATTGTCCATCCAAACTTCAATCCAAAAATATGATTATGGGCAGAGTACTTCCACACTTGAAGGGTTGTTTTTATCCTCTTTTTATTGATGCCTTGAAAATCTTAAGTACCCCCTACACATACACCAACAAGAGAAGAAGAAATCTCTTAATTGTTACACAATTTCGATGTGTTCAATCTTAAGAAAGGGGCTGCCATAGTTCATGTCTTTCTTACCATAGGATATCCTAGCTATATGTAGTATATTAGTACCAAGATAATAATTTGTTTAACTCACCTTATTCTTGAATGAATGTTGATCTTCTTAGAACCCTAAAGGGAGAAAGGGGCTGCCAAATGAAAGAGGATAAGAGAGAATTTTCCAGCTTTTTGTTATCAATATTGATCAACAAAAGGTCTGTATAAAGGGGCCTTTTGGCCAACGTTTTTTTTAGTATATTTGGACCAAAATGGGTCAAGAAACATGGGCCAAAATTATCCTTTGCTTGGGCCTCAAAAAGGTTAAGTTTTGTGGCTGATTTTTGGGCTTCTCTTGGGTCAAAATGTGGTCAATATTGGTGGCTAACTTTTGTAGTTGTTTGGGCCAGATTTGGTTGTGCTTTGAATTGTCAACTTTAAGATTCATTTGGGATACAATTAGGTCTAATAATCAATGATGTTTTTGCCCGTAATCGGCCCTCGGAACTTAGTTCGTTAACGTAGGTAGGTGATGCACCTACTTTTCACCTAAGAACTTAGATAAGTCAGGCAAGCACCTCACTTGTTTTATCTCATTTCTAAAAACCTCATAATTATACTTTAACTTAACATTTATATATATTTGACCATTTCAAATTCTAGGCCAAAGTAACCCTTCACAATCTTGAGCTCAACTACCTTCGTCGATATTAACTTAGTCATATAGGTTTTGAAAGGTATGGGGTGTCACACAATCACCTTGACCCATTGCATCAAAACATAACACAAACCAATTCTGGAGGCATCACAATACACAACAAAATCATCAAGGCCCTCGGGTAGAGCCAACATTAGAGCTATAGTCAATCGAGTCTTCAATTCCTAGAAACTTTTATCACAAGAGTCGGACCACTTGAACTTAACCTTTTTCTGAGTCAATCAGGTCAATGGAGAAGCAAGGGAAGAAAACCTTCCACAAATATCCTATAGTATCCAGCCAAACCCAAAAAAGTTCTAATATCGGACGGAGAAGTGGGTCTAGGTCAGTTCTTTACCACTTCAATCTTTTGAGAATCAACCCGAATACCATCACTAGTCACAATGTGACCCAGAAAATCAATAGACAGCATCCAAAACTCGCACTTGCTAAACATAGCAAACAACTGTATATCCTTGAGAGTTTTCAACACAACCCTCAAGTGATCCACATGCTCCTCCTCACTCCGAGAGTAGATGAGGATATCATCAATGAAAACGATTACAAACATATCCAAATACTGTTTGAACATATGGTTCATCAAATACATAAAAGCTGCAGGAGCATTTGTTAGACCAAAAGACGTAACAACAAACTCATAATGACCATACCGAGTCCTGAAGGCCATTTTTGGGATATCACACTCCCAAACCCGAAGTTGATGATAACCAGATGTAAAGTCGATTTTGGAGAAGAACCTAGCACCCTGAAGCTGATCGAACAAATCATCAATCCTAGGAATGGGATACTTATTCTTGATTGTGACCTTGTTCAATTGAAGGTAATAAATACACATTCTAAGAGATCCATCCTTCTTCCGAACAAACAAAACTAGGGCACCCCAAAGAGAAATACTAGGCCTGATGAAACTATTATCAAGCAAGTCTTTCAGTTGATCTTTCAACTCCTTGAGTTCCACAGGGGCCATTCTATAGGGAGGAATAGAGATAGGATTCATATCCGGAAGAAGATCTATCCCAAAGTCAATTTCCCATTTGGGAGGGACTCCAAGCAAATCATCGGGAAACACTTCTGGAAATTCGTTCACAACCAGAACAGACTGAATAGTCGGGTTCTCAGACTCCGTGTCCATAACCCAAACTATATGATAGACATAACCCTTAGAAATCATCTTCCTAGCCTTAAGATAAGTTATGAAATGACCCTTCAAAGAAAAGGGACTACCTTGCCATTCTAGGACAGGTTCATGAGGAAACTTTAAACTAACCACACGAGTGCGGCAATCAACTGAGGCATAACATGCATACAACCAATCCATACCAAGGATAACATCAAACTCAGTTATCTATAACTCTACTAAATCCAGTGAAGTGACTCTATGCAGGACTGAGATAGGGAAATTTCAGTAGACTCTTTCGGCTAGGACTGACTCACCAACAGGAGTAGAAACATGAAAGGGTTCTAAAACCATTTTGGGACCAATCTCAAACTGACAAGCAACATAAGGGGTTACAAAAGAAAAGAGGCACCGGGGTCCAAAAAAGCATACACATCATGAGAAAAGACTTTCAATATACCAGTAACCACATCGGGAGAACTCTTTTGATCCTGTCGGGAGGACATAGCATAGAGACAGTTCTAGTGCTGACCACCAGAACTAAAAGCTGCGCCTTGAGGGGCTGATCTACCTACTGAAGCTGTTGGGGTAGACTGAGTCCTACCTCCCTGTCCCTTGCTACCTGAAGGACAATCCTTAATACGATGCCCAGGATGACCACTGCCAAAGCAACCCTCTCTACCGGCTAGACACTCACCGAGATGATTCTTCCCACACATGGTACAAGAAGGTAAAGAAAACCCCTTTGCACCACCACCTTGAGAATAAGAGCCTGCACCTCTATCGGACTAATCATGGTGGGGCCTGGAGGCCTAAGAAGGAGCACTAGCAGAAGAGTGAACAGGGATTGAAGACTTCTTCTGGAAAGATAAGCAATGTCCACCACCAGACCTCTGATGGCTAAAACCCGATCCCTCGGATCTACCTTTCTTGTTCTCCCTAGCTATCTCCCTAAGCTTATCGCCCTCAATTTAATGGGAATGAGTCATTAGTCGAGAGATGTTCATGTCACTCAACAACAAAGCAGACCTATACTCCTTCTTCACCATATCCGAAATACCATAGATGAATTTTCTCATTTGATCATGCTGGTTCGCTACCATGGAGGGAGCATATCTAGACAACTGAGTGAACTTCAAACTATACTCTTGCACCAACATCAAACCCTGTCTCAAGTTCCTGAATTCCTCCACTTTTGCTTGCCTCATATCATGGGGAAAGAACCTATCAAGAATGGCTCCCTCAAAACACTCCCAAATCATGGGGATCGCATCCCTCACCCTAGCCTCCTTCTATTGCGTGAACTAAATATGAGCCACATCCTTGAGTTGATAGGATGCAAGCTCCACAAAATCAACACCCTCTACTTGCATAACCTCAAAGATCTTCTTTACTTCATCAACAAAGTTGAGCAGATCCTCTCCCACATTTGAACCCCAAAACTCCGGTAGGTTTATACGGATGAAGTCATGAACTCGGGCCGCTACCCCACCTTGAAGATGAGCGGGGGAAGGAGGCTATTGATTTCCCAAAGTATGAGCTATCAAATTGATAGCATTCCTAAACTCATCATTCGTGACATCGGGAACCGGAACATGAGGAGTGGCATTCTGAGCGGCTCGGAGAGGCATAGCACATCGATGAGGCATAATCTGAAATGCATAAGAGAAGGATTAGAGGATTATTAGACTTAAGCTCTATCGCACGATGTGATCATGAAAGAAGTGAAGTTTCTTTTCTAAGACACCTCATAGATCCCCTTTTATATGTGTGGCACACTTCACACACATGAAAGAGACTCTACTCGATGTGGTTTTCAGACATCCTAGGACTCTTGAACTTGAGGCTCTAATACCAAGTTTGTCACGCCCCGAGGTTACACCCTAGACGTAACATGGGACTTGGGACCACGAGGATCCCAAGCTAACCCTTGGTCATATCATTCTTAAGCATAACAAAATATAAGCGGAAGCAATCTAAGATAGAAACTCAGAATATCATAAATAGAAGTCAATTACGAAGTACAACTCAGAAATTGTTTCATAAGGTCTATGTCTAAAAAGACTCTACTACTATCATAGAGAGTTGTTGGGACAACACCCCCAACTAACTCGAACATCTGAAAATAAAGAAGACATAAAACTGAGGTGGAGCCTAGCGCTCAAACTATGAGGACTCACCAATATCTAAGTAGGAGTGGCCGGATCTCTAGCCATGGATATGAGTAGGAACACCTGAGTCTGCATCATAAAAGGATGCAGTGCAATATACGTTAGTACTATGGAATGTACTAAGTATGTGAGCAATGCATGAACATGGTGAAAACATGATAAGTATACTTGAATAACTAAAATCATACTTTTAAATAATAACTGAATGTAATGACTGTAAAATATCATAAGCCGAAGCATAATCATAAGTATTAAGTCTGAAATCTGATTTAGAGTCAAATGCAACTTTAATCATAAATTGTTTCTGTGGGAGGTTTTATAACCGACATAGACCATGTGAGCTACATGGAATTCGATATAT
The DNA here is from genome assembly GCA_003996215.1 of Jaltomata sinuosa. Classification (NCBI taxonomy): domain Eukaryota; kingdom Viridiplantae; phylum Streptophyta; class Magnoliopsida; order Solanales; family Solanaceae; genus Jaltomata; species Jaltomata sinuosa. Next base: position 123,500 of record QJPP01004017.1, on the reverse strand, counting down.
CCACCCCATTGAGAGGACCCAATGTACCTTGACAGGGGTACAAAGGCATGACTGTAACGTGATCACCTGAAATTGATGCCCAGCACGGGACTCAACCTACAGGGGCAACGTAGTTCTGGTACTCATGGGTACTCTCACCCATCCAACTTTGTGCTAATACTACACCCAAAAACATATATATAGCTTATATAATACCAATGACATATCTGATGCCAAAGCTGTTAAAACCCAATGACATGTCTATTGCCAAAGCTAAGAAAAAAACCAATGACATATCTAATGCCAAAGCTAAGTAAAAACCAATGACATATCTAATGCCAAAGCTATTTTGAAAAGTAAAAGACATATCTGATGCTATGCCATTCAAAGTCATAATCTGAAGGCTTAGCTTAGCCATAGCTCAAAACATGCTTTTCATACAAAATTCATACTTGAAGAATTATACATGCAGTTTCATAAGTTCATAAGTGCCATGGTAGCTAATCATGCTAATTTCCTCTTGAAAACATGTAAATTCATGGGTTCATGCTAGAAATCCACTTTCATGCTTGTGCTTTCAAAATCAAAAAGAGAATCATAATCAAATCATTTGTAATCAACAAGAAACCATGAATTTAAATATAGAAACTGATTTTATAAACATTCCCTAATTTTGGTTCAAAACCCTAGTTTCATAACTTCATAATTCAAATTCATGAGTTGGGGATTTTTTGCACAAGAGTGGAAGAAACCCATTGTTAAAAGACCCACATACCTTAGATGAAGATTACCCACTTCAATGGAAAAGATTTGGAGACTTGACTTGGAGCTTGGAGACTTGAGCTTGAAGAGGGATTTTCCTTTTTGGGAGGAGAATGAGGAACTTGGGATGAACTTATGGTAATATGGGTGAAAACCCTTCAAAAATTAGTCAAAATGACTTCACTTAATACATAATAGGGTGGGAAATGACTAAAATGACCCTGGGATTTAATGTGGAAAAAACTGGAAAATGGTCAATTTACAGTGACCACGACTCAGTCTACGAGTCGTGATCTGAATGATGAGTCATCAGTTTCATTCGTAGAACTCAGGCTGAAAGCTTGGGCTGCAGATCCATTTCTACGGGTCAATAGGATGGACCCATGGAATGGATCACGATTCATCGAATGGAGTCATAGAACTCAGGTTGCTAGGCTGACTCGGTCAAACCACGACTCAAAACTACGGCTCATCATTTGAATGACGATTCGTAGACTTGACTCATAGTTTCTGAAGGGAATTTGGGAAAAGTCATCCCTCTGAATACTTTTCGTGAGTCAATAGGACAGATCCGTGATTCAAACCATGGACCATAGACTAGACTCATGGATTCTGATCGTTTGCATCCTTGCTTCCACGAGTGCCTTCTACGAACTGTGGTTCCAACCACGACTCGTGGTTGGACTCGTAGACCCTGAATCATGGGAAATTTCTGAAGTTTCTAACTTAGATAGCTTGATACGTGCATGGGGTGTTACAGATGGGGACCTCAAAATCTACCTCATAGTCTAAAATCATGAAGTCCTCTAGGCAGATAAAGGACTCCACTTTCACAAGCAAATCATACAAGATACCTACTGGCCTCTTCACAATGCGATCAGCCATCAAGAGCTACATTATCGTCGGTGTGGGGGCTCCCAAGCCCAACTATTTGAACACATCCAAAGGCATCAGATTGATGCTTGCACCAAATCATATAACACCTTGGAAAAATAGAATTCCCTAATCGTGCAAGGAAAAGTAAAAGCTCCAGGATCTTTGCATTTATCCACAAGAGAATGGGAAGCTATTGCACTACAATGGTGCAAATTTTATGCAGGCTCAAAACTGACAGTTCTTTTCTTCGTCACTAAGTCCTTCATGAACTTTGCATATCCAGGAATATATTCCAGTGCTTCTACTAGGGGAATATTTATCGAAGGTTGCTTAAACATAAATATAATTTTTTTGTACTTTCCTTCTTTGGCCTTCTTGGCTAGTATTTGTGGGAATAGAGCAGGGGGTCATGGCATAAGTTTTACAACTTCAGGGACCTCCTTTTTCATTCTTTTGGTGGCAGCTGTCTCCTTTTTTATGCGGCTTCATCACCACCCTTTACCTCAGATTGAATCACTACCTCAACTCTATCATTCTCAGGCTCAGTCAGCTCGTCAACAACTATAGGGACAGGCAGGTCAACAGTCTTTTTTCCACTTCGAGTAGTCACCGCCATGCAATGTTTATCATTCTTAGGATTTTGAACTGTATCGCTTAGAAGAGTACCTTTTTGACATGGTTTTAGGGCTGTGGACATTTTCCCCAATTGCGTCTCGATTTGCTTGATAGTAACATCATGTGAATCTACTTTTTGACTCATGCCTAATATGTTAGAACGCATCTCCTTCAAGTTACCATCAGTCGACTCAACCTTCTGTAACACCTTGGCTAAAATCTCTTTAACAGTTGGTTGTAGAATGACTAGTGCAATGCGACTCTACCTTTTGAATCATGCCTAATATGCTAGAACGCATCTCCTTCAAGTTACCATCAGTCGACTAAACCTTTTGCAACACCTTGGCTAACATCTCTTTAACAGTTGGCATGTGGAATGACCAATGTGATACGTGGGAAGGCCAATGCTATGGTCGATGCACCGCACATGTCACCAAACTTTATAAAGTTTAAAACCTACCTCCTAGAACTATGGGGTCATTAGAGCATAGCCAGAAAGTGCTATGGGATCCAGGGAGAACAACCCAAACTGTGCTATGGGGTGATGCACACACTTCTTATTCAAGACGAGAATTTTTTCCTACTTTATCTTAATAAGGGTGTTTTCATCCAACCCCTTTTATGTGATCAGTCCCCACGACTTAAAACCCCTCCTAAACATGACTAACACTCAAAAACAAATTGTACAATCCCTCCCCTCTCTAAATAAAACCCCATGGGCTTAAAGAAAAACTCTCCAAACTTTAGAGAAAGGGTTCTCTCAATCTTCGATTTCCTTTCTTCCTCACAATGTATGTAAGGCTATTCACCCTTATGTATTCCTACAGATTTTACCCCTCCTATGTTTGAATGATTCTTGTGATAAGTTAGAACTAAAGTAAAACCCTTGAGATCATGATATCTCTTTAATTCCTCAAGTAAACTTCATGAAGGTCTCTATATATGTATCCTATTTCATGATAAACCTAACCTATGTGTCTTCTATGGATTCTTTGATATGAACTCATGAACTCACGAATTTTATGTAACATATGATTTAACAAATATTATGATATTTATGAACTTATGATTTCCCTGAATCTTATGAAATCTCAAATTGTGAACTTTTTATAATAATGTAACTTCTATGGATTTTAATACAATCTCTCTTATTTATGTTTTCAGTATGATTATATGAACACCTCAACCATAATAATGCTAAAACGACATGAACATCCTAAAAGCTTATTTTCCATAAAGTTATGAAAGTCAAACCTATGAACAATGGCAAGATGAATAATGATACAACCTCTCATGAATACTCTATGATGTTAATGAATAAGATAAATTATGATTATGATCCTCAAGTGGCTAATCTACTAGTTATATCTCAGCCCTCCATTGAAATTGGTCCCAGGGTGCTCAAATTGAGCCTCCCATTTCAATTTGGGCCAGGGCGCTTAGTCGGAGCTAGGGTGCTCAAATAGAGCACCCAGGTTAAATTGAGGCTAGGGATATCATACAATTGTTGTTAGATACATATAATTGTGAAGGTTATATTGCTCACTTCCCCAATGAACTAAGAGAGGATGAATGTACTTAATTTTTACATAGTTATATTTCGAGCTTATATTTCAATCATGTCCTGCTTATCTCTATTTGTTGTACCTTCCTCATATATGTCATGTTCCTTCCTTCCATTTTACATACCATATATTCTGTGTGTGTACTTACTCTATTTGGAACTGCATTATTTTATGATGCAGACTCAGATACTCATGTACGTGCTCAAATGCTTTATGTAAGTTCTATCATTTCAGCTTTGGGTAAGCTTTTTTCTATTTTCCAGAGGGCTCGATTTGCAGAGTAGTTAAGTAGTGTATGTTATTTACATAAAGGTAGACCGAGGGCCTAGTTTAATAACCCTCATATTGATATTTTTTCTTTTGGTGTACTTTAACCATTATAACCCTCCTTGTAGTTGTATTATGGTATTCTTGGTATGCAGAGTGGGTTGCATGATCCTCAAGGTGGTTGGTTGAGAATTATGCAAGTTTCTCATTTTGGAAGGTTGAAAAGTTGGTATGGTTGACTTTATTCAATATCCATATAATTTGAGCTCGTATCAAAATTTTGTCAGTTCCTTCAACTCCAGAACTTGACTTTTGGATTAGTAGGACTATTGGTCCTTTAGATGAGTTTTGGATGATTTTTTGAGTTTTGGAAGTTGGAAACTTAAGAGAGTTGATCAAAGTCAACATTTGAAGTTCAAAAGGTCATTTTTGAGTTTTGATGATTCAAATTGGTCCGCAGGGTGATTTTTGGCCTAGTTAAAGGTTTGGATAAGTTTCTAAGGCTTTTGAATGAGTTTTGAGTCATTATTTAGAAATTTAAAGATTTTTAAGTTAAGAGTTGACTTTGATCAAGATGACCTCGTTTAAGTGTTTTGATGATTCCATCAGATGTGGAATGTGTTTTACAAGTGGTTTGCACTAGTGGTTTGTATTCGAGAAGTTTCAGATCAGGTATTTATTCAGAGTTTAGAGTATTACATTGTTGGGTTTTAGTAGTATGTCCTGAAGAAAATAAGCTCTATTTGGTGTTTGGATAGAACCATTAGATCTGCATCAAAATTTCAGAACCTATGCAAAAAGAATTGTCACATTTAGAGTCCATATGAGAAAGTTATGGCCATTTTGCCATTTGTTGTGCTGGTGCAATTGGAATTGCGGACCCACAAATGCAGCTAATGTTTCCACAATTGCGGAAATCGATGAGTATAAAAGGGGCAGATTTAGGATTTCATATTTTTGATGTTTTGTGAGCTAGGGAGCTCCGATTGAGGCAATTTTTGATGTATTTTTCTCGTATAGTCATTGGGTATGTGATTATACCATCCTTTTATTCATTTTTTAAGATTATCCTTTATGTTTTTTGATATGCCCAAATTATACCTTCAAAAAGAAGTATAAAGTAATCGTTGTTCAAATATAGATTTTAATCAAGGTTAGAATCAATACAAAGAGGAATATGGCTAGAATCTAGGTCAATCCAGTTATTCGTGCTATTAGTATTTTATTTCCAAAAGAGAGGGATTGTTATGTAACAAGTAGTGTTTGTAAATTATAAATAACAAGTGAGAGCAAGTATTATCATTCTTGTAAGTCAGCGAGAGAATGAACTAGGATTGTGTTCCCTATGAGTTCATAACGTAGTTGATGTGATGAGATTTCACGGCACTTTCGACGCTTAAAACTAAGGATTTTTGGAGTTCTTAAGTGTGTTTTGTTAGATATGATTCTCGTTTTCTACATGTGCAGGGAAAAGTATTGAAAAAATAAAAGACTAAAAAGTTGATGTTTCTGGGATAAAAGTCATGTCCCACGGGCATGGGATCCACCATGGCCTATAGGAATAAACATTAGAATGAAGGAGTAAGAGTTAAAGGAAAAAACCTATCCCATGACGTATTTTGGATGGGCGTCGGAATAACCACAGGCCGTCACACTTGCCCATGGAAATGAACAAGAAAAGACAAGGCTAGAACTCATGCTCAGACTCTAGTCATGATGCCCGTCGGAGCCACAATGGGACGTCACACACTCCTATCATAATAGACAAGAGCCTATGGAAGAATAGAGAAATTGGCGGACAAATTTCCCACGACGCCCGTAGCAACCACGATGGCCCATCAGCCTAGCCCATAGAAATAAGGTAGAGTGATTGAGGCGCAGAGGATATAAGATCCAATGGGCACCCTCAATGCTTGTGGCCTATAGGGCCTGTCCATCGGAATTGTCGCGTTCCAACTCTCCTAGTTCTGTTAGGATTTGGTCATTGTTGTTTATAAATACCTTCCCAAGTGTTTTATTTTGATAGTTACACAATTATTATGCAATATTGAGACATCATAACATATTATTGAGATATTATTCCATACTTTTGAGGATTCAATTAATTGTTCTTGATTATTGAAGTGTTCTTGAGAATTCAATTAATTGTTCTTGATTATTGAAGTGTTCTTGAGAACTCAAGATTCCGGTTTTCTTTACTTGTTTTTTTAAGTTATAATCATGATCTCTTCATCTAAATCTGATTGTTCTCTTGCAACTATAAGTATCTAAATCCACAACTAGGGTTGTGGGAACCATGAAGGATTAACAAAGTAGGTAAAGTACTTAGTAATCCTAGGAAGGTGTTCATGCATGTATTGTTCTTCCCCTCATTTTGATTGCTTTTTAATAGTTGAAAATGTTAGAACTTACCTTATTCCTACTTGATTGACCAAAGGAGTAACGAATGGGAAAAAGGATTACACAACAGAGATTTGCGGCTACCAACCCACACCTAATTAGCTTGAACTTACCCAGGGAAAGCTAATATGGGATCACTGGTAAGGGTTAGCAAAGCAAACACCTGTAGACTGACCAAGTTGCGTGGTGAAATTTTTCTACTTAGGAGAACCTAACTTACTGATCTTGCATGCATTACACTAGACTAGATTGCTGGTACAATGCCTTACTATGTTATAAACTCATGGGGAACACTTCCCTAGTTGCTTCCCTCATTGATTACAATACTTTAAAACTATTACTTCGTTACTTGTTTTAATCTTAATTACAAACATTACTTGTTAATTTAAAACCCCCGTTTTGGGGAAATAAGTGGCTAAGAGCGTGAATTAACATAGTTGACCATAGTCCTACCATATTCACCATAGGATTGACCCCAACCTTCATTGGGTTCTATATTTGAACATCGACCCCTTTATACTTTTTTTTGAGGTATAATTTAAGCATATCAAATTTTGGCATCGTTGCCGAGGACTATGATTTAGGATTAAGAGAGATTGTGTTTATTTTACTATTAGTCCTTATTTTCTGATTTTACTTTTTCTATTATTTTTGCTTTGTTCCACAGGTTGCACACTTATGCATGCCCGGTACAAAGAGTCAAAAAAATTCCCTGATTCCATTTGATCCTGAACTCCCATGAACTCTGATAAACATGATTAAAGAGCGAGTTTTTGACACACTTGAAGAGGCCACAACTCAAATATTGGCCGAAGAAAAACAAAAAATAGCAAACAAAAGAAGCTGCCCAGATTGCACATGATGCTCAGGTTGCCACAGACCTAGCAAAACAAAACATTGCAGCTGAATATGCGAGGTAACAAAGGCAAGCAACTTCTCGTCAAGCCATACTAAATGCTCAAGCTGTGAGAGATGAGGCAGCCTGATGCAATGTACCTTAAGATCCTGTTGCACCAAAAGGGAAAAGAGGCCGCCATATTCAGAAACCTCAACACATCCCTCATTATAATCTTGATGATGATGATGTCAATGATGCAGGAAAAACAGGCCCCAGAGTATTTCCACCACTACCCGATGGTACAAAGTTTGACATTACAAGCACTATGAATCCAGATGCTGAACCTAAAGGGATTATTTTTTAGCAAGCCCACTGATAATGCAAACATGGACTTGGTGAATTTTTTGGGGATCTGCAAGGATTACAACCTTCTAGGGGTAAACCAAGATGCAATTAGGTTACAACTCTTTCCAATTTCTTTGACTGGAGAAGCAACACTTTGGCTTACTGAGCTTCCTGATGCTTTAATATTTACATAGAGGGAACTGAGAGTCAATTTTTGGAAAGGTTTTTCCCTCCATCAAAGATGTTTCAGCTCAAGCAGGAGATCTATAACCTCAAGCAGTTGACCATCGAAGCACTATATGAGACGTAGCTTAGGTTCAACAAGAAGATGGAATAAGTGCCAAGTCACAGAATCCCTACGGATCATTTGATGGAGATTTTTTATATGGCACTAAATGCAAACACCAAAGCAGTTATTGTTACAGTCACAGGAGGAGCAGTCATGGAAAAAACTTTTACAGAAGCTTCTGAGATGCTTGATAAAGTTACAAAGATGAACAAACCCTGACATACTAGAGATTCTGAGAGTGCAGTAGGAACTTATGCTATTGGGAAATCCTTAGACCAGCAAGAGTTGAAGGAACTGAGATAGGAGGTTGCAGGATTAAAGATGAGTGTGGATATGATTAAAAAGAAAATCCTGAGTACCAGAGCAGAGAAGGTGAATATTGTAGGTTCAAAGGGGAAGGCACCAAGATAGGATGGGCATGAATTTGATGAAAAAGCTAACTATTTGAATGATCAAGTGGTGGGTTTCTGAGCTAATGGCCAAGGAAATCAAGGTAAGAATAGAGATTGAGATAACAACAGAGACAGAGATGACAACTATAATTGGTCTGGTTATAAAGACAAGAGTAGGGGTAGAAATACAGATGGTCACTGGAATAAGAGGGATGTCTACAAAAATGATATAAGTGGAATGTGTATCTCTCCTAACAACCATGAAGCAGGACCTGAGAAACCAACCATTAAAGAGATATTAGCCAAGGTGTTGCAGAAGGTTGAGTCGACTGATGGTAACTTGAAGGAGATATATTCTAACATATTAGGCATGAGTCAAAAGGTAGAGTCACATGATGGTTCTATCAAGCAAGTCGAGACGCAGTTGGGGAATATGTCCACAACCCTAAAACAACATCAAAAAGGTACTCTTCTAAGCGATACAATTCAAAATCCTATGAATGGTCGACATTGCATGGAGATGACTACTCGAAATGGAAAAAATACTATTGACACAGTTGTCTTTGTAGTTGTTGATGAGCTGACTGAGCCTAAGAATGATGGAGTTGAGGTAGTGATTGAATCTGAGGTAAAGGGTGGTGATGATAGCCGCATTAAAAAGGATCCAGCTACCACAAAAAGAAAGGAAAAGGAGGTCCCTGAAGTTTTAAAGCCTATGCCATGACCCCCTGCTCTATTCCCACAAAGACTAGCCAAGAAGGCCAAAGAAGGCAAGTACAAAAAATTCATCTCTATGTTGAAGCAGCTTTCGATAAATGTCCCCTTAGTGGAAGCACTGGAATAGATGCCTGTATATGCGAAGTTCATGAAGGACTTAGTGACGAAGAAGAGAACTATCAGTTTTGAGCCTGCAGACAATTTGCACCATTGTAGTGCAATAGCTTTCCATTCTTTTGTGGATAAAAGAGAAGATCCTGGAGCTTTTACTTTTCCTTGCACGATTAGGGCATTCTATTTTTCCAAGGCGTTATGTGATTTGGTGCAATCATCAATCTGATGCCTTTGGCAGTGTTCAAATAGTTAGGCTTGGGAGCCTCCAAACCAACGACATGCAGCTCTTAATAGCAGATCGCACTGTGAAGAGGCCAGTAGGTATCTTGTATGATGTGCTTGTGAAATTGGAGTCCTTTATCTTCCCAGCGGACATCATGATTTTAGACTGTGAGGTAGATTTTGAGGTCCCCATCATTTTGGGATGGCCATTCCTTTCCACTGGATGTGCTTTAATTGACTTGGAGACAAGACAAATAAAATTTAGGCTGAATGATAAGGAAGTTACTTTTAAACCTGTGCCAATTAATGAAGCACCATGATAACATACAGGTAATATCAATGATTGATGTTCTAGATGAAGAACAGTTTTATGTTCAACTTGAGAAGCGACTTGTTGTTAAAGAACTTGCAGTCGTGATCATGACTTTTGATGAGGATGAAATCAATAAGTATGCTGACATGGTAGAGGCTCTTGCTGGTATGGGTTCTTACTCTTATACTCAAAAGAAGCTTGATCTAGACTTGAAAAATAGAGTAAACCCACCAGCCAGACCATCCATTGAGGAGCCTCTAGTCTTAGAGCTTAAGGAACTTTCGTCACACTTGCGATATGTTTTCTTAGGAGCCAACAACACTTTGCCTGTAATTATTATTATTGATTTAGGAGATGGGCAAGTTGAGGCACTTGTGTCTATATTGAAGAGGTTCAAAAGGGCCATAGGTTGGTCTATTGCTGATATCATTGGCATCCCACCAGGTATATGCATGAATAAAATTCATCTCGAACCAAATTCAATCCCAAGTATTGAGCATTAGTGTAGATTGAATCAGCCTATGCAAGAGATGGTCAAGAAGGAGATTATCAAGTGGCTGGATGCAAGCGTGGTGTATCTAATTGTAGTCAGTAAGTGGGTGAGTCCAGTTTAGTGTGTGCCAAAGAAGGGTAGAATAAATGTGGTTCCTAATGCCAAGAAGAAACTGATTCCAATGAGGCCAGTTACTGGCTGGTGTGTTTGCATGGATTGTAGGAAGATAAACGCATGGACTGAGAAGGATCATTTTCTGATGCCGTTCATGGATCAGATGCCAGACTGTCTAATTGGTAGAGGATGGTATTTCTTTCTAGATGGTTAGTCAGGATACAATCAGATTTTGATTGCTCTTGAGGATTAAGAGAAGACCACTTTAACTTGTCCATATGGAACATTAGCGTTCAATAGGATGTTGTTTGGATTGTGTAATGCACCAGCAACCTTTCAAATATGTATGATGTCTATCTTTTCAGACACGGTGGAGGACACTATTGAGGTATTCAAGGATAATTTCTCTGTTGTAGGTAATTTGTTTGATGATTGTTTATCCCATCTGAGTTGTGTGCTGCAAAGATGTGAAGAGTGCAACTTGGTGCTAAACTCGGAGAACTGCCATTTCATGGTCAAAGAAGGCATTGTGTTGGGGCACATGATTTCTAAAAAGGGTATTGAGTTTGACAAGGCCAAGATTAAGCTGATTGAAAAGTTCCCTCCTCAAATCTCAATGAATGGCATTTGAAGTTTCCTAGGGCATGTTGGGTTCTATCGCAGGTTCATAAAGAACTTCTCAAAGATTTCACATCCTTGTGCAAACTGTTAGAGAAGGATGTGAAGTTTGTATTTGATGAGGCGTGTTTGAAGTCATTCGAGTGCCTAAAGTTGCAGTTGGTTTTAGCCCCCATTATTGTTCGCCTGATTGGTCTAAGCCATTTGAGGTGATATATGATGCTTGTGGAGTAGTTCTAGGAGCAATCCTAGGCCCAAGATGAGAGAAGATTCTTCACCCAATTTACTATGCTAGCAGAGCACTGAATCACGCCTACAAGAACTATAATGCGAACGAACATGAGCTGCTAGCTGTGGTGTTTGTATTTGAAAAGTTCAGATCTTATTTGCTTGGCACCAAGGTGATAGTGCACACATAACATGCAGCCCTCAGTTATGTTATGGCGAAGAAGGATGCTAAGCCTAGGTTGATTCACTGGGTACTACTTTTGCAAGAATTTTACTTTGAAGTCAAGGATCTCAAAGGTACTGAAAATCAGTTGGCTGATCATTTATCCATACATGAAGATGAAAGATTAGCTTGAGATTGATGATGCTTTCCCAGATGAACAAGTATTGGCTGCTTCTCAGGATTTGATCCCATGGTATGCAGACATTGCTAATTATCTAGCAAGTGATATAGTTCCTCTAAACCTGAGAATCCATTAGCGAAGGAAGTTTATATCTGATGTAAAGAAGTTTCTATTAGAAGAGCCTTATTTGTTATGTGTATGTAGTGACACCATGATTCATAGATGCATAGCTGAATCAGAGATGGAATATATACTTGAGGCATATTATTCCTCTCCTATAGGGAGATATTATGGTGGAACCCGCACAGCCCATAAGATTTTGCAATGCGGCTACTATTGGCCTACCCTTCACAAGGATACTCATGAGTACGCAAGAACCTGTAATCAATGGAAAAAAGGAAGGGGGTATATCAAGGAAGCATGAGCTTCCTCTAACTATTATCCTTGTGATTGAATCATTTGATGTATGGGGAATTGATTTCATGGGTCCTTTTGTGATGTCGAATGGTATGAGGTATATATTGGTTACTGTTGACTATGTGTAAAAATGGGTAGAGGTGGTAGCACTTCTCGACAATGAAGGCAAGAGTGTTATAGCATTCTTGAAACAAAATATCTTCTGCAGATTTGGCATATCGCAGGCAATTATAAGTGATGGAGGGTCTCATTTTTGTAATAAGTTGTTCAGGGCTCTCCTTGAGAAATTTGGGGTGAGTCACAGTGTGGAAACACCTTATCATCCGCAGATGAGTGGGCAAGTAGAGGTCTCCAATTGGGAGATAAAATCCATCCCTGCAAAGACAGTGAATGTGCACAGAACAGATTGGTCTAGGAAGCTTGATGATACCCTATGGGCATATTGGAAAGCCTACAAGACTCATATAGGTATGTCACTCTATAAGCTTGTTTTGGAAAAGCCTTTCATCTTTCGGTGGAGCTTGAGCATAAGGCCATGTGGGCGCTAAAAAGCTAAATTTTGACTAGTGTGTCGCATTCTATCAGTGGCATGATCAGTTGAATGCACTTGATGAGTTTCATCTGAATGTGTATAAAAATTCAGCACTGTACAAGGATAAGATGAAGATGTAAAATGACCAGAAGATTGATAAGAGAGATTTTCAGCTGGGCGATCTGGTTCTACTATATAATTCAAAACTACACTTGTTTCCAGGCAAGCTTAAGTCTAAGTGGATGGTGCTATTTTGGGTGGTGCAAGTATCCCAACATGGTGCTATAGAGCTTGAGAACCATGACGCCAAGCATTTCAGGATAAATGGTTAACATGTCAAAGCTTATTTGGGAGATGCTAAATAAATGAAGTTGGTTGAAGCTGGGGAACTTGGTGAAGTCTGATAAACTGAGTGACTTGCATCATGACGAGATGTTAAATTAGGCGCTGCATGGGAGGCAACCCATGAAAGAAACTTGATGAATTCTGAGTAGTCAAGTGACTTGCATTGTGCCGCAATGTTAAATCAGGCGCTGCATAGGAGGCAACCCATGGACTAATGTTTATTTAAGTGTGCAGGAGTTGGTGAAATTGAGTAAAGGAGAATTTGCAGAAAAGGGTTCCCACGGGCAGTTTTGACAGGATGTCGCAAGTCCCACACCCATGGGAGATAAGCGTGCCAACATAATTTTCAAGGAAAACCCATTGGCATATTCCCATGTCCCAACATAATGGGACATCGCAACCTTGACGGGCATGGGAAATGGGGTCTCCAATACCCATGTAATTCCATTTTTGATGGGACATCACGTGCCCTACGAGTGTCATGATAGCCTGTCATCTAGGTCAGTCAAATGGACAATAAATTTTTAAATTTTTGTTTGAGCCGACCCGACCCGACTTGGTTTCCTTTTCCCCTTTACCCGTGTCTAAATAGAGATTGACCTCATTCAATTAAGATCAAATACTCAAACTCCCCTCACTTCAAACTCTCTCCCACCTCTCACGTCTCTCACCCATATTCACCTCATCTATACACTCCTCACCACCATTCATCACTCCCTACATTCTTTATATACATAAAACAATCCCAAAGGCACACCAAGTAAGTTCACACAAGCATCCAAAAATAGTTTTTCAATGTTATTGTGCAAACCAAGAGTAACTTTTTCTCATGGTTTCAATTGTTTCTTGGTGTTTTAGTATCTATGGGTTCGTAAATAGGCAAAATCATATTATTTCTTAAGCGATAATAATGAACCCTAGACATGAACTTTGAATATGTATGTAATAATGTGTGGGAACTAGGCTTTAGTGGTGTGTGTAATGGTATGTGATAATTTTGTTCATATAGAAAGAGGGAGAGAAAAATTTGTGCTTATATGATCCCACGGGCAAGCCCAACGAGACATCATAGTCACGACGGGCGTCAGGATTGGGTGTAAGATTGGAACAAGGCCTGCAAAGGCCACTGTCCCATTTTGATGCCCAACCCCGACAAGATTCTGGACCTCCAACGCCCATGGCAATTCACCATGAGAGAAAAAAAATTCACCTTAAGCATCAATGTCTCATCCTGAACCCCCTTGCAACGGGACGTCAGACCTCCCACGCCCGTGGGAGGCTGAAATTGTTAAAATTTTCTAACTTTTTTTAAAAAAAATTGTTTTTTATTTTTGGTTCCGTTCACTAATGTAGTTCACCTGTAGGTACTATATGGCACCACAAACTCCATTAAGACGAGCGGGAGCCTGTAAAGTAAAGGAGAAAGCCATCACTACCCACATGAAGGATCAATTTGATTCAGAAGGCGAGAAGAGTTAATGAAATAACATGTCCATGGCCATGTTGACAAAGAGGAAACTGGTGCTATCATCTTCTTCTCAATTTGAAGAGGAATGAGGTGATGCACCTTATAAGAAGCAGATATCGGAATACATCTGGTGGCAAAGGGAGGTGCTATATACTCCCTTTGCTTCTTATAAGAAGCATATATCAGAGATATCTGAGCTATCCAGGTTTCTGATGGCAAGGAAACCAAGTATGATTCTGAGGATGGTTAGCAGTCAAGTTCTGGGAAGGCTGCTGATGCTAGTTCTGAATCGAATACAGAGAGCACTATTCCTTAAAAGGAGATGACCCCACCCACTACTAAAGCTCCTAAGACGACTCTGGATCATACATCCAAAGATATCAGACTGTGAGAGCTTACCAGGTGGAATGTGAAAGGGTCCAAGAAGATTTCATTATGGGCTCTAGTTGATTGAGAAGGGTCACATTAAATGCCCTATTACAGAAGAATGGAGGATAGACTCCTTCAAGCTAAAAGACTTTCCTAATCTTGAGGAGTACTTTCAACACTATAACTTAGGTTAGACCAGCAAGTCACTCCCCAACTATCAACTGACCATCATATGGGAGTTTTATGCTAATTATTAGGCCATCCAATAGAGTCGGTGTAAGAAAGGTCAGAAAGCATCAAACTTGCCCACTCTTGAAAGTGTCTCTAAGCGAGGTTTCCCGGTAAACATTTTGGCCCAAATTATCAATAAATTTCTTTTTGGGCCTGAATATGTTTCACCTTCCAACACGTCAGAGTATGACGACCATTGTAAAAATGATAATGATCATGTGTAGTGGTTTTCTAAAGTAATCTCAAAGACTAGAACCCCAAAGTGGCTTTATCAGGATAAGCCACAGATCAATAAGGCTTCTCTAACTTTTGAGGCAAAATTCTGGTGGGCTATTGTGCGGTTTCGGCTTATGCTGACAGGTGGTGATAATTAGCTGACTATGTACAGGGAAATATTGGTGTCTATCTTGTTGTCCATATACAAGCTCGATATTAGAAAGATCATAGCTGAAGATATATGGGATAGGGTCAAAAAAATCAGTTCTTCATACCCTTTCCTATGCCTCTTGATTGGGTAATGTAAGGATTTTTGTGTCCCAATATATTCTCGGATTGATAAAATTGAGTGTGCCACCCGAACCCATCATCCTAAGAGGTACAAAGATGAGAGCAAAATATTAGGCCTTGGTAGTACTTCAGAGTCAGATAAACCTACCATGATCCATGACGCGTTTGGTTTGCCACCGAAATTTGTGCCTTTCATTACTGCTCTGTCTACTCCTAAGGGTAGTCTAAATGGGGAGACTCCATCCGTGAGGGAAGAAGCTGATGTGACTTCAACTTTGAGATGCCCTCACAGTACACAATTGCTAACTCCTCGCAAGGTTGACATCTCTATTCCAGACTTTAACAGCTCCTTCCACTTTTGTTGAACCTCAGGATATGACCTCATTCTATGCCTTTCACCCGATGAATTTTAACAACACTATTCAGACTGCTATACAGCTACAGGAGCAGATGCAGAAGTTTGCTGAATAGTTCCAGTCAATTGTTGATACATTTATACAGAGATCCATAGCATCATTTGCTTATGTGCATGGCCAAATAAATTCAATGGAAGAGAGGATCAATGAAAAGCGTTCATAGGCGCAGCTGAACTTACAGAGATGAAGGAGAAGATAACAGTACTTGGGGTAGATGTTGATGAGCTAAAGGTACAGCTTACCTCTATGTATTCCCATGCTCCAGTAGTCATGCCACAGGCACCACTTGCACCAATGATTAATTTGTGCGACTATGAAAATCCAGAGCTACACCAGAAAGCTATTGTGGAAGAAGAGGCTCCAGCTAGTCCTTTGAAGCCAAAGAAAAAGAGGAGACGGAAAGACAAAAAGTTTTGTGAGGAGGATACAACTTTAAGCCCTAGATCAGTGGCTCACAAAGAGGAAAGAGCCAAGAAGAAGGGAAAAAAGAACAGAAAGTATACAACGAGTCCCAAGTCGTGCACCAGATTGGAGTGGATGCTATTGGTACTGGCGGCTCAGGGAGTGGTGTTGCAGGAACCACAGAGGTAATTTCTTTAGACCATATTATGGGAGAGACCAGTGATGAAGCTGTTCGGGCAGCTATTGATGTTGAAAGGACTGCTGAGGCAGCCTCTATTAGTAAGAAAGATGCAGGAACCGATCTAGCGGGTCTGATTACTACAATTGATGACAGCACTAAGGTGCCACAAGTATGCCTCGCCTCCCTTGTTTTCGATGTTTTTAGTGCATTGGGGACAAAGCACAACTATTTTTGATGGGGTGGGGAAGCATGGTAATTTGGTTGTGTTTTTGTACAGTGTTTTGGCAAAGTATGAGTGGACAAAACACTCACATCGTGCCGCGATATTAAATCAGGCATTGCATTAGAGGCAACCCGTGAGGGTATCTATAAGGTAACCGCGTCCTTGGGGTTTACTTGTTGCGTTCTTTCCCTAAGGACTTCTATTTTTTTTGTTTAGAATAGGATGTGGGTTTGTGAAAGAAAAGTAGGAACTTAATGCAGCCTCTGGTCTTATTTGATAATAATTGTGAAAATGGATACCCCTCCAAATTTTTGTGCAACAAGCCTATTAAGACTGACCTTGATGGATCTGTGAGTGACAACATGAATATGAATGTGATAAGTAGCTTAAGCTAGTGCATGAACTAATAGTTAGCTATTCATTTTTCTAAACTTTGTGTCATGTGTGAGTGAGCTAATTTGTATTCGTTCTTGCTGTATGTGTCAATCTAAAACTTGCTCGGTTAGTCTTGCCTTAGTTATAGAATAGTTTGGTTAGGAGATGATCATAGGCCATTTTTGAGTGAAGTCCACTCAATCTAAATGACCTACAAATGAAAAATGATTCCCTTTGATCCTTGAATTTGAGCCTGAACTGATCCTTTTTTGTTGTTAGTTTCCTGCAAACCTTTGTTTTGGCCCTGGTCCCTCCTTGGACATTATTTACCTCAAGTCAGGCTAAATGCCTAAGTTGAGGGTGGCCACTGTAAGGGTAAATAGGAAGATTGGGGTATAAAAACACTGGGTTAGTGTTGAAAAGGAATATAACGGGTGTGGTTTGTGTGCAACAAAAGAAAAAAAAAAGAGAAAAAGAAAAGAAAAAGAAAAATGAAAAGATAAAAAAAGTGCAAAGTGTAATAAAAGCCACACCCAAAACTTGATTAAAGTGAAAGGATAATAAAAGAGGAGAATAAGGAAGGAAAACATCGTGGTCTGAAAAGTGGAGTATAAAATTAAGAGTAATATTAAGGAGGACATAGTCACTATTACCCAAATATACCATACCCGTCCATGAACCTACATTACAAGCCTAACAAAGTCCTATAGTGATCTTAACCCGACTGTTTGAAAGCCAAGGCATAGAAAATAAGGGCAAGCCTATGGTATTGTGTATGTTGATAACACTCAAATACACTCTCCAATGGAGGTGATTGCGATCGTCAGAGCAAAACACATTTATATTCCCAACAGATGCCATGGTCGTACCCATAAAGAACAATGTAGTCGCGATCGAGCTAATAAAGAATCCAAGCAACGAATTGAAGTTCAATTAACAAAGAGGGGAAAAGATATATAAAAGGGGGGTTTATGAACTACAACTAAAGATAAAAGAAAATCAAATAGAAGATAGATTGATCAATGGCTTTGTTTGCTTTGAAGAAGCAAGGAAAACAAGGGAGAATTGGGAATGTCACAAGACTTACATCCGATTTAACACTTAGGTAGTCTTGGTTTGAAGGATTCCTGACCATCTTTAAACCACTCAAGCATATATCTCGTGTGTTCTCTCAAACCACCACAAGTGAGCAATAAACCAACCAAATCAACTTGGGTAAATTGGGCTATTTCTAGCCTCAATTCTTAGATGGGAGTTTTCGGTAACCAAACTATCTCTAGCTTTGATATAGAGTGGAAACCCCAAATCCCCACTATTAAACCTTCCCGAATTTAGGGAAATCCTCTCTCCAGCAAAAACCCAAATTAGTAAGCTAAGTCAATGTTTGCAACCATAAACTATGAATTCAAGCATGAAGGATTAAATAGACCCAAATGATAAATCAAGAGAAAGCACAAGATTTAGAATTAAAAACCCATAATAAGTATTATCTCTAACACAAAACCCAAATCTCAATTCAACAATTACACCAATAAAATAGCAATTAAGAACAAGAGTTGAAGAATAGAAACTAAAGATTTTACAATAAAAAGCATCCAAATCTTCACTCCTATGGTGTTGGTTGATGAACTTGCTCTCCAAGCTTGCGAAAAGTTGTGAGAATAGCAAAAGATACCTTCCCAATCAGCTGAGAAGAGTTTTATGTGGATTGGGGTTTCTAAAATTGGGAATTTCGAATTCTATCCTACAGCTGACGATTCCTTCTTCACGGTCGCATGCATGTTCTTTGCGATCACGCGGTTCTATGATCCTTTTTCACGGTTGTGTGTCCTTAATTTCGCGGTCGCATAGCTCTGATATCTCTCTTCACGCGGTCGCGTGACTTTATGTCGCGGTCGTAGTTGCATGGCTTTATCTCTTCCGTATCTCGTGATCGCGATGAAAAACTTTGTGCCAGTGGTCAGCAGTCCCTTTTTGTCCATTTTGACTTATTTTCATTTGAATCTTTCCCGAACACTTCTAAAACACAGAAACCTGTAAAAAAGAATAAATCCGTGTCAAATGCACTATTTATCCTCTTTAAACTAGCAAAAGCATAAGATTAAAAGCTAAATAAGTGGGTAGAGTACCAACTTATCAAACCCCTAAACTTGAACTATTGCTTGTCCTCAAGAAACTAAAAATACCATTTCAAGAGGAACTCAAACGAGTGCAATGACAATACTACAAGCCAAGGAAACCCATTTTAAACACCAAGCATGACTCGGTTGGTACTAATGATTAGTCAATCACACGATAACTTAATCTAAGCATTCCTCTCTATTCAAAACACAATTCAAGGATGCAAAGGAACTATGAGAATAAGAAAGTGACAACAACCAATTCTCAAGATGTTACCCAAACCACTAGCTTTCCAAAACATGCTCATTTGTTTAATTTTTCGGAGTTTATCAATGTCACCAACTATCCTATTTCGCATGCCTTCATAAGAAAAAAAGTCCCAAAAATACATTATGTACAAATAAAATAACAAGGGACAAATACAAACACTCACACTCACAAGTAAGTTCAAGTGCTAACAAGTATCAACCATAGGCTTGCCTTTATTTTCATTTGCCACTAGCTCAATAACACTCGGTTGGAGATCTCAAAGGGCTTTTCTAAGCTTATAATGTAGGCTCAGGGACGGGTAGGATATGCATTTGGGTTCAAGTGACTACATCCTCCTCGAACTCTACACAACTTTTTCAATCGAAACCAAGGTCATTCCTTTCATTTTCATTCAACACGAGCCACCATTTCACTTCTTTTTATTTGAAGCCCAAATTCTTATCATTTTCTTCACCTTGGAGGATTTTCTTTCTTTCCTTTCCTCTTTGCTTTTCTTTCAAAATATTTCTTCTTTTTGACAGTTCTTTTTATGAAACAAACCAAGATAAGCTCAATTAGCACTCCTCCAAGGTACCTTTAATCATCTCCCAAACTTAGGCTTTTAGCCTCAATTTCACTATTGTGGAGTTTAAGGAGGGACGGGTTCAAGAGAGGGATTCATTATAAAATGGTTCAAGGCTTGTAACGAGGTTGGCAAAGAAAAGGTATTAGGCTCAAGAGGGGTGACTAATGATTCAATTGAAGTACAATGGTGGCATTTAAGGCTAAGTAGGCTTCGATAATCACAAAGAAGGCCTAAGATCATTTCTCCAATCAAGAGTAATCAAGACTATCATTAACGACTAATCGGGCAAGGTCTAGTTAACACAAGCAAGCACAAGAATTATTCAAATAAATCACACCACACATGGCATGTGAATCATTCAAGAAGGATCGATTTGAACTTCCTAAACAAGAACAAAGAAGAGCCATTCTACATTATCACCGCTAATGAGCTAAGAGTCACAAAAGATCAAAGGGGTTGTCACAAGCATCATTCTTCGCCATGCACTTTTCACATAATTTTTGGAAGGGTATGCCTATTTCACTTAACATGTAAGACTACTTCATTAGTACCAAACAAGTCAATCACAACCAAAACCTCGAAAGACAGTGATTTGCCCTTAAGAATGATGTCACTCAGTCTATCATTGGGCCAATTCATCTATTTAAATCGATATGGCTACACAAAGTGGATCAACCCAACCATCACAATCAACAGGCACATGTGATTTGCACATGCCAAAGTGTGGGTCAGGCATATGCGAACCTCGTACGGTTTGCACGTTAACATATGTGATTCTGTGTTCCCAGCTCTGACAAGCTCTATCTAGCCTAACGGGTACTCAGACGTCCCCTGGCTCCAAAACATCCTAGTATAAAAAGAAAAACAAAGACGCTACAAGAAAAGAAACTAACAGCCTAAACCATTAACTCCATCCATATCAACAACAAACCCGATGAGGGAAAACTTAATAAAAACAAGCCCAACAAGGGCACATCAATACCAACAATAAAAACAAAGGCTAGATAGAGTGCCAGCCACCCCCAACTAACAACGTGCAATGCCCTCACTACAACAAAATAAGAGAAGAGTTTGAGGGGGATCCCTGAAGGGTGTATCACTCAGAACCAGAATTGCTAGGCCTAGAAAGGACCCAGTCTCCCTCATTAGCATCATCCTCAGCCTCAGACCCACATAGCTTCCTGAAAGTGCTCATCATCTTCGTGAGGAACTTGCTTTGCTTCCTATCATGGTCCCTCTGCTTTTTCTGTTGCCTTTCATCCTTAGCCAATCTCTCCTTATTGTGTTGCTGCTGGCTTGCTACACTAGCTAGTGTAAGGCTACTAGGAGTAGTGGAGGATGACGGCCTAGATGCCGGTGTGGTGGAACTCTCACCCGGACCCAAAGGTAATACTTATACAATCTGGCGAAGATGGGAATCCATGCCATACACTTGGCTGGAGATGTGGCAGAGTGTCGGAGGTCCAAACCTGATGGGACCAATATCCTCCACAGCATCAGCTGACTCATGTGCCTCACTGGACTCGTGATGGGACCAATCCATGTCTATCTTCCTCTTCTTTGATGCTTGAACGGCTCCTCTACTCTTTAGAGTGTGAATCAATTTTTAGGGATTCCTCTCATTTTCACCATCCATCTTTGCAACCCCAACTTCATAGAATAAGTGAGTGATCAATGAAGGGAAGAGAAAACTTTTACTACTATCAAGGACCACTTGTTTAATTTCTTGCATGATCAGTTGCCCTACATTCAACGGAAGACCCTCCATCATAGCACAAATTACCCTTGCTTTATCAATGGTCACATCAGATTCATTCTTGGAAGGCATAACTCGTGGAGAAATGATCGAAAGCCAAGTGCGGGCTTTAAGTTTAAACTTGGAGGACTCAATCCTCGTTTTCAATGCTATCCATTTTGGGATCGTGCCATCATGTAAGTGCTCCACAAACCAATTGGTCCCTATTTTGGTAGCTCGGGCTTTGTATGTGGTATTATCGACATTTGCAAGGTGGTAGTATCCATTGATTAACCCCAGATCAAAAAGACCCTACTTACCCCGAACCATCACAACCAAGTTGTTTGTGAAGTCTGTCTCAGCCGCATTAGCATATAATTCATAGACTACGGCAAAGTTTGCCTTGATAGGCTCGACAGCAAAGCACAACCACCCTCTAGTAACTAACTTTCCATGGAAGTCGGCCCATTTGTCCTATAATCCGTCCAACATAATACCTCACTCTATCCTGATTGGCTTTGTCAAAAGAGGGTCATATAGTTCGGAGCACTTGAGGGAGACGAAGGTTCCTTGGTCAAAGTACTCTTCGTTGGACACTTAGTTGGCATCTTCATGTTCAATTTCGGCCATATTCAAGCTTAAAGTACCTACACAAGGTACAAAATTGTCATACAATGATATAGGCATGTAAAGCAACATATTGGGACATGATTAGGCCAAAGAAATGAGCCAGAACGATCCAGGTCAGAGCTGGGAAGAGTTGTTATTTTTGGGACTGTGAAAACTAGTCATCGCGATCGTGAACCTTTCAATCGCTATACCAAAGATAAAATTATTATTTTAGAAAATTAAAGCATCGCAATCAGTGAATGGGGCATCACTATTGCGAAGCTCAAGGAAGTTGGTCATCGCAATCGCGGTATTTGGGCATCATGATGGTCATCTTCTTGCCCAGAAAAATTCGTTTAGACATTTCATCGAGCAGGTGCTTTGCACCCTTTTGCACACCATTTTTACACCACATTGGCGTCACCTTTTATCCCAAAAATTAGCAAACCAAAAGATTTTTAATGCCCAAAAAAATTTCACCTGAAATTTCGTACCACAACACCCAATTCACACATATTGTAGAAAGCAAAAATTGACACCCACTTAGGTGTTTAAAGCACTTACTTTGAAGAAGATAAAATGGATATCATACCTAAGGAGTTGCAAAGATGCTTATGGAATTGAAGTTGATGGAGTGTATTATTCTTGCCTTTAGGAGAGAAAAGAACATAGTTTCAAAGCAGTTCTTGCTATTGAAATGTCCTATTTGAACTTTTATTACCTGGGACTATTTGTTGTCTCACTATCGTGTGGCCTTTTCATGCGATTGTGATGAGTAAAAATCACACGACTTCACGTGATTGCAAAGGTTTCACGCGGTCGTGAAGAGTCAGTGAGATTTTTCTTTATCGCGATCGCGAGGGTCAGGGATCACAATCGCGATGCCTTAGAATCAACTAAGTTTTCTTAATTTTTGCACAGTGCACTGCTTCGACGTGTGATGCCAGGTGCAACACGCACTTTGGAAGGCGCGAACCGCACCAATTTTACACAAGCCAAGATTTTTGCTCAATGCAGTGGTTGCTTGTGCGATGGCATGTGGGACGGGCACTTTTCCAGGTGCGAATAGCACATTTTTCAAAGGTATTTTTGGTGCTTCTCAACACTTGGTTCCTCTTCTCATTCCCTTGGGCACCTAAAAACACATCAAAAAGAAACAAAAAGTGAAGTAAAGCATAAAAATGATGGGTTGCCTCCTATCAAGCGCACAATTTAACATCGTGGCGCGATGCAAGTTATCTCACCATTTGGATCTCCATTTGGAGGATTTGATCCTTCAACCCAAATTTGAATCAAATTTCTGGTGACAATCCTAGGGTGAAGGTTTGAGCATGAGAAGGCCATTCTCTTGATTTCGCGTTTTGCACTTTTTAGCCTTCAAGTGAGGAAGGACGCTTTGCCTTCTTTCCATGACATACTCAAAACCGGATAAACCTTCATCAATCCTCATTCCAAGGTCTTCCAAAAGCTTGATTACTTTGACTCTCGTCCATTCGATCAACCATACGGTTGAAAAATGGTTGGGGGGGGGGGGGGGTTCGGGCATCTCCACCTTCCAGCTTACCTCATTCATAACATCCTCACTTTGAGATGCCATGGAATCATTCAACGCAATAAAAATAAACAAGATAAAAACCACTATTCACAAAATTGAACTAGAGTAAGTAAACTCCAACTCTAAACTAACTCAATACGCCAAATTATTCCCCGACAATGGCGCCATTTTTGATAATGCTCAAATACACTCTTCAATGGAAAGGATTGTGATCGTCAGAGCAAAACACATATATATTCCCAATGGATGTCGGGGTCGTACCCATAAAGAATAATGTAGTCGCAATCGAGCTAATAAATAATCCAAGTAACTTATTGAAGTTCAATTAACGAAGAGCCGAAAAGATATATAAAAGAAGCGCTTATGAACTACAACTAAAGATAAAAGAAAATCAAATAAAAGATAGATTGATCAATGGATTTCCTTGCTTTGAACAAGAAAGGACAGCAAGGGAGAATTGGGAATGGGAATTCGATTCACAAGACTTACACCCAATTTAACATTTAGGTAGTCTTTGTTAGAAGGATGCATGACCGTCTTTCGACCAATCAAGTATATATCTCGTGTGTTCTCTCGAACCACCACGAGTGAGCAATAAACCAACCAAATCAACTTGGGTAAATTGGGCTATTTGTAACCCCAATTCTTAGATGGGAGTTTTCGGCAACCAAAATGTCTCTTGCTTTGATCTAGAGTAGAAACCCCAAATCCCCACTATTAAACCATCCCGAATTTAGGGAAATCCTCTCTCAAGAAAAAACCCAAATTAGTAAGCTAAGTCAATGTTTGCAACCATTAACTATGAATTCAAGCATAGAGAATTCAATAAACCCAAATGATAAATCAAGAGAAAGCACAAGATTTAGAATTTAAAACCCAAAATAAGTATTATCTCTAACACAAAACCCAAATCTCAATTAAACAATTACACCAATAAAATAGCAATTAAGAATAAGAGTTGAAAAATGGAAACTAAAGATTTTACTATAAAGAGCATCCAAATCATCACTCCTATGGTGTTAGTTGATGAACTTTCTCTCCACGCTTGCCAAAAGTTGTGAGAATAGCCAAAGATACCTTCCCAATCGGCTGAGAAGAGTTTTATGTGGATTGGGGTTTCCAAAATTTGGAATTTCAAATTTTGTCCTGTAGCTGATGATGCCTTCTTCACGGCCGCGTGCATGTTTCTCGTGAAGGTGAGGTTCTATGATCCTTCTTTGCGGTCGCGTTTCTTCAACCTCGCAGTTGCATAGCTCTGATATATCTCTCAATGCGATCGCATGACTTCATATCGCGGTCGCATGGCTTTATCTCGTTAGTATCTCACGATCGCAATGAGCAACTTTTTGTCTGTGGTCAGCAGTCCCTTTTGGCTCCATTTTGACTTGTTTTCATTCGAATATTTCCCTAACACTTCTAAAACATAGAAATCTATAAAATAGAAGAAATTCATTAGATTAAAATCTAAATAAGTAGGTAGAGTACCAACTTATCACATGTACAACTTGAACTTCTTTACGAGAGTGAGTGTATTCCCAGTTCTTGTTTATAGAATGAAATTTTGTGTGAGGGGGACTTCTTTGCTGTAAGGGAACTAGAGTAGACTGTGATTGCTGACTTATCGTATAAATGTTTGTTGTGTATGCTAGCTTGTTCATTTGTATCATGTTGTCATCCATGGATCCATTTTGTGTTGTCTTGATAGCTTGTATGTATGCACTGGTTTTGAACTGATAAGGAGTGGGTATTGATTTTGTGACCTGAAATTGTTGAACCACTTGGCTACTGTAGTTCCTAAGTTTCTTTTACTTAACCATCATTTTAGTTTATTTTTGTTTCATTACTTGAGGACAAGCAAGCATTCTAAGTTGAGGGTGTTGATGTGCTGAGAATTCACGGCACTTTCGACGCTTAAAACTAAGGATTTTGGGAGTTTTTAAGTGTGTTTTATTAGATATGATGATCATTTGCTACATGTGCAGGGAAAAGTATTGAAAAGACAAAAGGAATGAAATGTTGCTATTTTTTGGCTAAAAGTAATGCCCCACGGGCATGGGATCCATCACGACCCATGGGAAGAAACAATAGAATGAAGCAGCGAGAGTTAAAGGCAAAAACTTATCCCACGATGTATTTGGGATGGGTGTAAGAATCACCACGAGATGTCACACTTGCCCATGGAAATGAACCAGAGAAGGAAAGGCTAGAACTCATGCTCAGATGCCCAGTCACGACACCCGTCGGAGCCATGATGAAACGTCGCACACACCCGTCAAAATAGACTAGAGCCGATGGGAAAATAGAGGAATTGGCTGATTGGTTGCCCACGATGCTCGTGGAAACCACAATGGCCCATCAACCTAGCCTGTGGAAATAAGGCAGAGTGCTTTAGGCACAGAAGATAGAAGATCTGATGGGCACCCACGACGCCTGTGGCACCCACAAAAGCCCGTGGGGCCTACCCATCTGAATTGCCACGTTCAAGCTCTTCTAGTTATGTTAGGATTTGGTCTTTGTGGTCTATAAATACATTCCCTATATGTAATTATTATGCAATTTTGAGACATTATAACATATTGTTGAGATATTATCCCATACTTTTGAGGATTCAATTAATTGTTCTTGATTATTAAAGTGTTCTTGAGAATTCAAGATTCCTGTTTTCTTCACTTGTTTTTATAAGTTATAATCATGATATCTTCATCTAAATCTGATTGTTATCTTGAAACTATGTGTAGCTAAATCCACAACTAGGGTTATGGGAATCATAAAGGATTAACAAAGTAGGCAAAGTACTTAGTAATCCTAGGAAGATGTTCATGCATGTATTGTTCTTCCCCTTGTTTTGATTGCTTTTTAACGGTTGTAAACGTTAGAACTCACCATATTCCTACATGCTTTACCAAAGGGGTAACCAATGTAAAAGGGGATTATACAATAGATATTTGAGGCTACCAACCCTCACCTAATTAGCTTGAACTTGCCCAGGGAAAGCTAATATGGAATCACTGGTAAGATTTAGCAAAGAAAATGCTTGTAGACTGACCAAGTTGTGTGGTGACATTCTTCTATTTTGGCAACCATCTGCTTAGGATACCCTAACTTACCAATCTTGCATGCATAGCACTAGACTAGATTGCTAGTACAATGCCTTACTGCATTATGAACTCATGGGGAACACTGCCCTAGTCATTTCTCTTATCAATTACAATACTTGAAAACTATTACTTCATTACTTGTTTGAGTCTTAACTACAAACATTACTTGTTTCTTTAAAAAAACCTTTTGGGGAAGTAAACAGCTAAGAGCACGAATAAACATAGTTGAACCTAGTCCTACCATATTCTCTGTAGGATCGACCCCAACCTTCATTGGGTTTTATATTTGAACATCGACCGCTTTATACTTCTTTTGAAGGTGTAATTTGGGCGTATCAGCAGTAAGGCACTATACTAGTAATCTGTTCTAGTTCTTATCATGAAAGAATTGTAAGTTAAATTCAACTAAATGATTGGTCCCATAGATAGAAGAATTTCACCATGCAACTTGGTTTGTTTACGAGTATATGCTTTACTAACCCTTGCCTTTGATCCCAAATTAGCTATTCTCGGACAAGGTCAAGCTATTAGATATGGTTGATAACCTCAAATCTCCGTTGTATAATCCCTTTTCCTATTCGTTACCCCTTTGGTCTAGCAAGTAAGAATAAGGCGAGTTCTAACATTTGCAACTATTAAAAAATAATCAAAGCGAAGGGAAAAACAATACCTGCATAAACACCATCCTTGAATTGCCAAGTACTTTGCCTACTTTTGTTAATCCTTCATGGTTCCCACAACCCTAGTTGTGGATTCATCTACACATGATTATAAGTATACAGTCAGAATTTGGTGAAGAAGTCATAGTCATACACTTATGAGATGAAATAAAGAAATCTAAAATCATGAATTATCAAAGAAGAATCAATAATCAAGAACCAATGGATGAATTAATCTCCCAAAATCAAGAACAATGTAATAAATTTTGTTCTGAAGTAGTTTTTGACAAGTAATAGAGCATAAGCTCGAAAATAAAACCTAGGAAAAGTATTTATAGACAATAAATCCTATCCTAAGTTGAATAGGAAAACATAGCTAGATCAGTGATCATGGGTAGGTCCACGACACGTCATTCTTAATGATAACTCATAGATTGCTGGAGTCAATCGTAGTTTCTCTAAGTCAACATTCATGCTACAAAAAATCTATTGATGGAACCAGGGTTCATGAAATCAATGTACAGCTAGTCTATTCACCCGTGGTTCTAGACTCTAAAATTACACCTCCTCTGAAGATTTTCTACAATTATTAGAATGTGTTCATTGTTTGGAACTTCTTCCAGCGGATGGACTCGGTATTTTAGCTTCACTTATTGCATGCCTGCAGGTGATCATTTCCATGACACACACCACTGGTCATGGTTAGGAATAGCACTCGGTGGTCTGGCTCATGGTTTTACACTTTACTTAGCACTGCTGTAGAAGCCCAGTTCTACGAGTCACAACACCGGTACATGGTTTGAATACATGACTCGTAGACTGGCTCATAATTTACCTTGAAGTTGCAACCCTACATGTCTTTTTTCACGGTTAGCAGCACTGGTCCATGGTTTTGAACCACGACTAGTCATTCCATTCATCAACGTCATATTAGGAAATTTTCAGTATAAACTCCAGCTTTTTGGTGAAAGGCCTTGTTTTCCTGCACAACTCACAAAAAAACATCATATCTAAAAATAAAGTGCTAAAGAACATGAAATAATTCTAACTTTTAAGTGTCGAAAGTGCCAAAACACCATGGTACATCAACATCTTTAACTTAAAATTGTTGCTTGTCCTCAAGTGACAAAACAAAACTATCCAATAATGATGCTTAGGCAAAAGAAATCTACGAACTACGACACTGATATGGTGTAAATATTTCAGATCATGACTTCATTATGACCTTCCTTTTCAACATAAAACAAGTGCATGTGTACCAGTTATCAAGACGACACAAGAGAATCCATGGATGACATTATAATATCAGCAGACAAGCTAGCATACATAGATGACACTTACCCTAACAATTAGAAATAAATGTTACTCTAGTGCCCTCACTGCAAAGAAGTCCCCATCACACATTGACTTATTCAAAAATGGGATTGTCACTCTGACCCGGCCCAAGCAAAGCAATCCTCCTCAGCCCAAATCTCACTCCGACCTAGCCCAATGCTCCTTTAATTAATCCCTTTATCATCTTGTGCACACATATATCACCTATACATATACTCTCTCAAAATATCACATACGTCCCACTCTCTCTATATTCCTAAGGAAAGAGCACACACACCCATTTTGATGTTCCAGTACAGATACACCTCACCTTCCCGCCTGTACTTCGTCTTCTTCACCTCTCTCTCTCTCATAGAACCCTAACACCAACTCTAACAACAACTTTGAAACACAGCCAACAACAGCTCCAAACGACCTCAAAATCCTTTAATTTCACCCTTGACTCCGTCAAATCTCATGATGTGTACAATTTGGTGCACTGGTAGATTCTAGAACATTCGTGAATCACCCAGGTGTCCCTCCAAAAATATATTCCTTTAAAAATCCATTTCTTATCAGTACGAATTTGTACAATTTTGTGGTGGGCAAGATCATCCATTTTAAATTCAAAAATTCTAGTGTTATACCTGTTATGCCCCATTTGTTTCCCCCCAATTTCATCCTAGAAATTCCCTTTATAAACCCCCTCTTCTATAGAGATTTGTAGCTTGCTCTTTTGGAGAAAAATTGGGGATTTTGGAGAAGCATTTCTCTAATCTCATGAAACCAGGAGGGTTTCAGAGAGTAAACAAAAATTTTGTTATTTGACTAGTCAAAATATTAATTCCAGTAATGTGAAGAATCTCCAACAAAGCTCGTGAATCCTAGTTTGCTTCCCAAAGAAAGGTAAACCACCCGTTCAACTCTTTCTTTTCTCTTTTCTATTCAAGTAGTAGAATTCTATAATTATTTGGGCTTGTCTTGTATGAAATATATGTGTGACTTTGCTGAGGTTCTTGTGAATGAAAGACAGAATCTAATTGTATGATTGAAGCTCTGATGGGGGGTGATATTATTTCAAGTTGTTTCTCTATTATTATTTTTTGCAATTTTTTTTCTATGCTGCTCGTTACTGCTTTTCTTTAGTGTGTGAATTCTGGTCATAGCTTTATGGGTGGATGGTGCTGGATATTATGACCAAATAACAGAGAAAGTAATTTAAAAAAAGGTATTAAACAAACTTTTGAGTTAAGAATTCCCCAAGGATTTGCTCTTGATTCATAACAAGTATAACATGTCAAGGAGAGGATGAAGCTGTATCGAACTGTTCTTTAAATTTTCTACTTGGAGAAATTAGGACTAGGAAGATGGGAATGAGTGTTATAATCATCTTTCTTCATCTTCAAAAGTTTCCAGCCAGGAGCTTCCATGTGAAGTATTGAATAGTTTGTCCAACTTAGGATCTAGGCGGTTATGTTTTCTCCTCTGTCGTGATTTTCTTGATTAATTCCTTTGGCTTCATTATAATAGTGGGTATATGAGTAAGAAAATAAAGCTAGAACACGCTATGATATGCTACCATCTTCAAGTTTTTGGCTTGAGATTTTTGAATAAGCATTAGCCCCTTTTTGTTATTTCTATGCTAGATCTGATGGTTCAAGTTGTTAAACTTGGATGTGTCCTGTAAAGAAAACATTTGCTCAATCATTATGACAAGGTTCACTTAGTCGCTTATACTATTTGAAAACTTTTTAAGATAGACAAGAAATGATTCTTCTCTTAAAACCATTCTATTGTCTCTTTAAGCAGAATTCGAAAGGGGAAGGCTTACCTCTATAGCCTAAATCTCAAAAAAAATCCCCTGAATCTCTTCCTTTTGCTATGAAAGTCACAATCATAGCCAATTTTTGGTTATGCAAATTATCTCAAATGATCTCTTGACCATATGTTCAAATTGGTGTATTGTGGTTTGCATAGAACAACCCTGAGCCATTGTTTCTATCTGTACAAAGCTGAATCTGGTCCTAAAGGGTGAAAAAGTGCTCTTTTTTCTTTTTTAATTTCTATTTAAGGCCTTCGTGTATATCTATTGATGAAACATTGATATTTGGCCTTTTTCTTCCCTTAACCAAAATAGAAGAAAATAGTTGAAAACTAGCTTGATAAGAGCCAGTTCTTTCCCATGAATTGAAAATGTTTTAAATGGATTCTAAGTTCTCTTGAGTGATTTTTAAAAAGTGATATTTGGAATTTCCTATGGCATAATCTCTTTGGCATCAACCCTTTGCCTTCCTCTTGTAACTTAGTAAGGTCGAGGTCTTCCTCTTTGTGTTAAGAAGTTTTAATTGTAGTTATAAATAAGGTCAAAATAAACTAAAATGTGGTAAGTCTCATCTATGATTTAATTATAAGGCAGAGTTTTTGCATATTGAAATGATCCCATAGGCTGTGATGTTTTAAAATTCTTTTTTTAAATTTACTTGCCATAAATATAAAATTGTGTATCTTTTATATGTTCATATAATTGCTTCAATTGAATTGCCATGATAGCTTCAGTTAGGACTCAATATGTTCCCTCCCCTATTTATTTGATTTTGCTATAAAAGAATTTGCCCAAGTTTAAAAGTGATATACTTTTTCACTAGACCCAAACCTTGTCAAGTTTTATTCGATAATGTAGCTAATTTTGTTTTCCTAAAATATATTTTTCTTATTAAATATTTTCATCTTTTCAAAGTTAGTCAATAAAATAAGTTAGAAGAATAACCGGATAACCGCGTGTTAGAGGACACTTTTAGTGCCTTAAAAACCTTCTAAAAGTTTTAATATGAACTTCTTACCCAAATTTCTTAAATTTTAAAGATTTTTATCTATTTTAAATCTTTTGAACTTTTTTCAAAGGTTTTCTTGATTTTTTCTAAAAAATAAGTGGCGACTCTGTTTTAATTAAATTTGGAGATTTTTATAAGTTTTCAAGTTTAATTCAAGTAAAAAACTATTACAAAAATGAAGTTGCTTTTTCTTTTAAAAAAGAAGTGAAAATGCGATAAAATAGAAATGGCGACTCCGCTGGGGTTTAACCAAATTCTAACCAAAATATTTTTCTAACTTATTTGCTCTATTTGAACTGACTATTCAGGAATGTAATAATTTTAAAATTTTGTACTTATTTGCTTATGTATTTAATTCCCACAAAATATAAAATGATTGCATCCATAGCATAAAGGTTCTGCCAAATGGAAAAATTAGTATGCATCAGGAAAAAAGCGAATATGCGCGCATTCGCGGTCGCTTCTCTACTTAAAAAATCAAAATTCTCGAAACAATGAGCAATTAGTTAGTTCCAGTTTGGCCGGCACTTGTTCATTATTTCAGCTCTCAATTGTACACTCGGGTTCCTAGTCTCTTTTCAAAATCCACTCTAGTTAAACTAGCATAGAGGAAAACCAAATCCCTGAAATAGGCATTGACCTAAATTGACCCGGTACCACAGGGGTATCAGGCCCATTAGTAGATCAACTTGAGTCGAAAAGGGCCTCCGTCCTGAAAAGATGATCATATCCCTATGTGCTCTATTTTGAAAGACGTATGTGTTGGGAGAATTAGATTGTTGTCCCCAAAATGGGATATCTAACTAATTGTCTGTTTTATGGGATGCCTGGTCTTCTCAAAATTTAAATGGTTGTACGAACCTCGAGAGATTGCAAATGAGTTCAAGAAGGGACGAATGGATGAAGGATCATCATCAAGAGCATCATAGTGTCACCCCTGCACGGGTTTATCTTCATATATTGATTTTCCTAAAATACCCCTGCATGGGTTTACTCTATTTTTCCCTTGCACGGCCTATGTTTTGCACTATTTTCCCTTTTACTTCGCGAATGTATCCCATTTTCGGCTTACCTTGTATCCCTTTATCGGAAAGTTATTGATTATATATATCTTTGTTTCTGGGGGCAATGAAATGATTATATACAACACATATGTCTTTCAAAAATTCTAGGCCTACCTTTGGCACAAACAAGGTCACCAAGTTAGGATACGCGCGATATTATATTCTTATGTGTTATAATTCCTTTATGTGCTACATGTGTTTCTCTAATCAAGGATAAATTGATCCACTTCCATTTTTAAAAGATTTTTAGAATACCGTAGGCAGAAATATAAACCCACAAGAGCAATGTCCTACAAAATTACTCCTCGAGTACTCTAAGTTCCTCAGAAAAACTCAAGCTTCCTATAAACCTTCTAAAAGATTTTACTCCTCATGAAGGTTGACTTGCCATGGACACCGAGGAAGCAATGCCAATAGAATGGAAGAGATTGACCAGTAAATCAATGAAATGAAGGAACAAATTAAGGAAGCCAAACAAGTGGGGAAGAAGTTAGAAGCTAGATCCGCAAAAGTTGATGAAAAGATAGCTCTCATGGAAGAGAAAATAGCCATTATAGGATAACCCAGACAAAGGAAATGATCAACCAGATAGATAGGAAATACGGGCAAACGCTCAAGAGGTCAGCCTCGGTCATAGGAAATGATGAAGAGTCTGTAGGAGAGAACGATGAACAAATCCAGCTTTTTAACCGAGTCACAGATTACTGGGCCAACATTAGAGATGATCCTGTTTGGCTAACTAGGTTCAACCCAGGGAGAGGAAAGATTGTTCTCAAGGCTCACGCTCGAGAGAGTTACCAAAGACCTAGAATTATCATATGCTCAGTCATCTTCTTAGGTCTGAAGACTATGGGAATCCTACAGCCTGATCAAACCCTAGGTTTCTGGTATAACCCCAGGGATGAACAAAAAAGGTGCACTTATCATCCGCGCCAAAGGGAACATACGACCAATGAATGCACCATGCTAAGGGTCGAAATCCACGAAATGATCAACAGCGGGCAAATCAGCCATATGTGGGGACCTCACTCCTTACTAATTTGTGATAGGGTGGGGCCGAGAATGCCAATGTCATATCCCGAGGCTACCCCCTAGGCGTCATACAAGACTCGGGACCACAAGTGCCCCCAAGTTAACCCTTGGCTAAAGCATAACTTAAACAAACATAGATAAACTTAACAGAAGCATCAAACTAAAGAGATAAATAGACTGAGTGATCAACAGCTCAAACATAATATAACAGAATCTGAAACCCAAATACAAAATCTCTTCTATGTCCGAAAGCCTCTAATTGAATAATGAGTTTCTGGGACAAGATGCCAGCTAACTTCAAATACTAAACAAAAACTATAAGGATAGACAACTGATACTAGTCCTCGAAGTATGAGGACTCACCACTAGAAGTGGGAAAACTGACTAATCTCTATCCACGAATCAGAGGACCCAAACCTGAATCTACATCATCAAGAGGATACAGTGCAAGATATGCGTCAGTACTATAAGATGTACTGAGTATGTGAGATATGCAAAATCTGAAGTAAACATGCTAAATATGCTATAAAGCTGATTTCATGCAATAACCATAAAACTGTAATGTAAATGACTCAATGCAGTATTATAAGTTGAGAACATAATCATAAGTAGTAAGTATGAAATCTGAGCAAGAGTCAAATACATTTTTAAAATATGAAACTGCTTATATGGGAGGTTCTCTAACCGACATAGACCATGTGAGCTACATGGAATTCGATATATCCACCTCATCAAAAGAACCTAATATACCTTGCCAGGATATAAAGGCATAACTTGTGTGATCACGGTGTCTTATCCCCATAGAGGGGACTTAAAGACCTTACGGTGGTATGTAGTTCTGGGATATACAAAGGGTATGCTCACCCAATCCAACTCGGTGCTCAATACTACTCGCAAAATATACTTATAGCTCAACTTATACTTGTGACATATATAATGCCAAATATGTTTGAAAAGCACAAGTGTATATCTAATACGATGCAATTCACTTAGCTAAGGTAGACATATTTAGATGCCAAACCTTTCATAGAACATAGAGACATATTTGATTTCATTGAATTCATACTTAAGAATCCTTATATCATAGCCATAATTCAAAATATGCTTTCATTTCTAAATTCAGAACTTGAACAATTAGGCATGCAATTTCATGATAATAGAGGCCATATGTTATCTAAACATGCCAATTTTCACATGAAAACATGCAATTGAGTGAAAACATGCTAGAATTCATCTATGATGCATGGATTTTGAAATCAATTAAGAAACTTCAAATAATACATAGATAAACAATGAGGAACCATGAATTGATGCTTTAAAAGAAGACCCATAATTGTCCCCCAATTTGGATAAGAACCATAATTTTCACAAATTGGTAATTCAAAGTAAAACATGGGAATTTGGACATAAGGGTGAAGGGAATCCCTTATTGAATACCCACATACCTTATTGAAGCTAGCTTGATTATAGGTGGAAAAGAAATGGAGACTTGAACTTGGAGCTTGAGACTTGGAGCTTGAAGGAATCCTTTTCCTCTTTAGGTAGATGAATGAGGGAATAAGGAATGACTTAGGCTAATAAGGGTAGAAACCCTACTAAAAATGGGCAAAATGACCTCACTTGGGAGTTAAAAGGGTGGTTAATTACAAAAATACCCCTAGGATTAATTTAGGAAAAAGTTGTAAAAAGGGTCGGCTTCAAGAATCACGGGTGCATTCCACGAGCCGTAGACTGAACCATGACTCATGGTTTCCACTCGTGGTTTCCACTCGTGGTTTCTGGCTAAAATAACAAACTGCAGAAGGGAATTTATGAGTCAATAGGATTGACCGTAGAACAAACTATGGTCTGTAGACCCAACTCATCATTTCTGAAGAACTAGGCAGACCTTTGATCAGGTTCCACAAGTCAACAGGACGGTCCGTAGTTAAAACTACAGTCCGTAGACCTGACTCGTGGTTCCTGAGAAATCAGTCAGCCCACAAGTTAGGTTCCATGAGCAGACAGGATTACTCTTAGAACAAGCTATGGTCCATAGAACCCACTCGTGGTTCTCACAACAAAGGCTAATCCTGCAAAAGGCAAATCACGACTCAGTTCCACTGCTCGTGGTTCAAATCACGAATCGTGATTTGGACTCGTAATTTCTGGGAACTTAGAATTTTTTCTGAGATTTTAACTTAAACAACTAAATCCAATTTTGGGGTGTTGCAATATCTCCCTTTTAGGATCATTTATCCTTCACATTCACATCTTCTAAAGGAACAATCAAGGCCAGATAACCAACACACTTCTTCAACAAGGAAATATGGAAAACCGGATGAACCACTTCTAATTCTGTTGGCAAATCAAACTCATAAGCAATACCACCAACTCTCATCAGAATCCGATAAGGACCTACATAGTGGGGACTAAGCATCCCTTTCTTATAAAACCTCATCACGCCCTTCATGGGTGACACCTTCAGAAATACCCAATCATCAACCTTAAATTCCAACTCTCTTCTCCTTACATTTGCATATGATTTTTGTCGACTCTGAGTGGTCTTTAATCTTTCCCTAATAAGATGAACCTTCTCCATAGTCTCATGAACCAAATCTGGAACAATCAAAGCTGTTTTACCTACCTCAAACCAACCAATAGGAGACCTACACCTCTGCCCATAAAATGCCTCATAAGGAGCCATCTGGATGCTAGAATGAAAGTTGTTATTGTAGGAAAACTTGATAAGAGGTAAGTGATCATCCCAATTACTTTTGAAATCAATCACACAAGCTCTCAACATAT
This sequence comes from Jaltomata sinuosa, assembly GCA_003996215.1. NCBI lineage: Eukaryota > Viridiplantae > Streptophyta > Magnoliopsida > Solanales > Solanaceae > Jaltomata > Jaltomata sinuosa. The sequence continues at coordinate 86,903 of QJPP01004017.1, read as the reverse complement.
CCTCCAAAGTTTGAATAGTATACTCTGCCTGGCCATCCATCTGAGGGTGAAAAGTTGTACTAAGCTTAACCTGAGTACCAAGACCTTTCTGAAATGACTTCCAAAACTGAGATGTAAACTGAGTACCCCTATCTGAAATGATAGACAAAGGAATACCATGCAATCTGACTATCTCCTGAATATAGAGTCTAGCATAATAATCTGCTGAAGTCATAGTCTTAACAGCCAAGAAGTGGGATGACATAGTCATCCGGTCGACAATCACCCAAATAGAATCATGTTGCTTTCGAGTACGAGGCAAACCAGTAATGAAATCCATATTGATCGCTTCTCATTTCTAGGTAGGAAAATTAATATCCTGGTCATTTCACTCGGTCGATGATGCTCTACCTTCACTTGTTGACAGTTGGGACACTTAGCCACAAAACTTGGTATGTCCCTCTTCATGCCATTCCACCAATAGACTTCTCTTAGGTCAGGTACATCTTGGTGGCACCGGGGTGAATAGAATACCTAGAGCTATGAGCCTCTATCAAAATCCAGTGTCTCAACCCATCTATATCAGGAACACACAATCGAACCTGATATCGAAGCACACCATATCCCTCTTGGGAGAAAACCTTTACCCTTTGTTGATAGACTGCACCCTTCAACTGGTGCAAGATAAGATCACTTTCTTGCTTCTCTTTCACTTCAGCTAGCAAAGATGATTCAGAGCCATTCTGAACAATAACACCACCTTCTATCGAATCCATAAGGCAAACTCTGAGTCGAGCTAGTCGATGAACATCCTTGGCCAATTCTTTCTTTCTGTCCTCGATCGAAGATACACTACCAATGGACAATCTACTAAGTGCGTCCGCCACAACATTGGCCTTACCCGGATGGTAAAGTACAGTTATGTCATAATCCTTAAGAAGCTCAAGCCATCTCCTCTGATGAAGATTCAATTCCTTTTGATTGAACACGTACTGAAGACTCTTATGATCGGTGAATACATCTACATGAACACCATACAAGTAGTGTCTATAAATCTTCAAAGCAAAAACCATGGACGCTAACTCAATATCATGGATAGGATAGTTCTTCTCATCAATCTTAAGATTTATAGAAGAATAAGCAATCACCTTACCGCGCTTTATCAACACACAACCCAAACCAATCCTAGAAGCATCGCATTACACAACAAAGTCATATAGGCCCTTGGGTAGAGCCAACACTGGAGTTGTGGTCAATCTAGTCTTCAATTCTTGAAAGTTTTTCTCACATAGATCAGACGAGTAAAATTTTACCTTCTTCTAAGTCAACCAAGTTAATGGGGAAGCAATGGAATAAAACCCTTTCACAAATCTCCTATAGTAATCACCCAAACTCAAAAAGCTTCTAATATCATACGGAGAAGTGGGTCTAGGCCAGTAATATACTACATCCAAAACTCACACTTGCTAAATTTAGCAAATAATTGTCTATCCTTGAGAGTTTGCAACACCACTCTCAAATGGTCTGCATGCTCCTCCTTACTCCAAGAATAGATAAGGATATCATCAATGAACACAATCATAAACATATCCAAATACTGGTTGAACACTTGATTCATGAAATCCATAAAATTTGTGGGAGCATTCGTAAGATCAAAAGATATAACCACAAATTCATAATGACCATATTGAGTCCTGAAGGCTGTCTTGAAATGTTACACTCTCAAAAATGAAGCTGATGATAACCGGATCAAAGGTCAATCTTGGAGAAGTAACTGGCACCCTGAAGCTGATCGAACAAATCATCAATCATAGGAATAAGATACTTATTCTTGACTGTGACCTTGTTCAACTGACAGTAGTCGATACATATTCTGAGGGAACTATCTTTCTTCCACACGAATAAGACTGGAGCACCCTATGGAGAGATGTTGGGTTGAATAAAACCCTTATCAAGGAGGTCTTTCAACTGATCTATCAATTCCTTAAGCTCCACGGGAGCCATTCTATAGGGAGGAATAGAGATAGGATTCGTATCTAGAAGAAGATCTATTCCAAAGTCGATCTCTCGCACAGGACGGACTCTGGGAAAATTGTTAGGAAACACTTTTGGAAATTCATTCACAACAAGACCTGACTGAAGAGATGGAGTTCTGGACTCTGTGTCCATAAGCCGAACTATATGATAAACATAACCCTTAGAAATTATCTTCCTAGCCTTAAGATAAGATATGAAATGACCCTTTGAGGATGGAGGAATACCTTGCCACTCTAGGACAGGTTCATTTGGAAACTTGAAACTGATGACTCGAGTACAACAATCAACCGAGGCATAACATGCATACAACCAATCCATACCAAGAATAACATCAAAATCAGTCATTGCCAACTCTACTAAATCCACTGAAGTGACTCTATGAAGGATGGAGATAGGGAAATTTTGGTAGATTCTTTTGGCTACGACTGACTCGCCAATGGGAGTAGCAACACAAAAGGGTTCGAAGAGATGATCAGGACTAATCTCAAATTTGCAAGAAACATAAGGGGTCACAAAAGATAAAGATGCACCAGGATCCAATAAAGCATACACATCAAAAGAGAAGACTTTCAACATACCAGTAACAACATCCAGTGAACTCTCTTGGTCCTGATGAGAGTACATATCATAAAGGTAGTTCTGGCGCTGACCACCAGAACTAGAAGTAGTGCCCTGCTAGGCCGGTCAACCACCTCATGCTGTTGGGGAAGACTGAGTCCTGATACCTCCCTGTCCCATATTAGCTAAAGGGCAATCCTTAATCCTGTGTCCAACCTGAACACACCCGAAACATCTCTCTCTACTAGCTAGACACTCATTGGGGTGACTTCTGCAACACATATTGCAAGAAGGGTAAGGAGTCCCTTTTGTAACACTCCCCTACGAATAGAAACCTGATCTTCTACTAGTCTGATCATAACGGGGCCTGATTACCTGGGTAGGTGCACTAGATGAAGAATGAACGTGTAACACCCCGAAAATAGACCTAGCTTTTAAACTCAGGACTTGCAGGAATTTTTGAACTTCCAAGAATCACGGGTCAAGTCCACGAGTCGTGGGTAGTTCCACGAGTTGTGGAAGTGACTCGTGATTCCATATCTGCAGACCATCCTTAGTTCAGAGAACCACGAGTCAGTTTCACGACTCGTAAAGGTTTGCATGAGTCATGGGACTAAATCGTGGAACTCACATAGAGAGTGGTCAAGTCCCCTGATTTCACGACATAGTTCTACGACTCATGGAAGCTTCCATGAGTCATCCTATTGAGTCGTACAAAACCTTCAGCAGCGTAAAATCTTGGGCAGTTTCCACGAGAAGGAACCACGAGTCGTGGTTGGGTCTATGAGTCGTAGACTCTACCTGTGGAACCTGAAGCCGACCCTTTTTAATAGTTTTTCTAAACTAAGTCATGGGGGTATTTTAGTTATTACCTACCCTTTTAACTCCTAAGTGAGGTCATTTTGACTATTTCAAGAAGGATTTTCACCTTATCATCCTAAGTCTTTTCTAAATCCTTCATTCACCTCCCAAAAAGGAAAAGAATTCGCCCAAGCTCAAGGTCTCAAGCTTCAAGTTCAAGTCTCCTAAGTCTTTCCAATTCAAGTGGGTTAGCTCCAATCAAGGTATGTGCGTATTCAACAATGGGTTTCTTTCACCCTTGTGACCAAAACCCCCAATTCCTACTTTGAATTATGAACTTGTGAAATTAGGGTTTTGATTAAAATTGGGGAAAACTTATAGAATCAATTTCTATGCATCAATTCATGGTTTCTTATAGTTTATCTATGATTTTATTAAGATTCCTTAATTGGTCTCAAAAGCCAATGTTGAATTCTAGTATGATTCCATTGAATTGCATTATTTTAAGTGAAAGTTTACATATTTAGATAACATGTCCTTATGTATTTTATGAAATTGTATGCCCACCTATTCAAGTATGAATTTAGAGAGGAAAAGTATATTTTTGAGTTATGGCTATGCACACTCTTTAGATGTATGATTTTGAATTACATGACATCGGATACGTCCTATTACTCTTCAAACAGTTTTGACATCAGATATGTCACCAGTTTATAAACAGTCTTGACATTAGATATGTCACCAGTTATGAACAGTTTTGACATCAGATATGTCACCAGTTATGAACAGTTTTGACATCAGATATGTCACCAATTATGATTATTTTTGGCATCAGATATACCCTAGTATTATATGAGCTATATGTATATGTTTTGGGAGTAGTATTTAGTATCGAGTTAGACCAGGTGAAAGTACCCTTAGTTCCAAAACAATGTTCCCTCGTAGGTTTACAAGTTCCCTCTGTTGGGTATCAGTTGTTTTGTGATCACGCCATAATCATGCCTTTATACCCTGGAAAGGTATATTGGGTCCTCTTGATGGGGCATATACATCAGATTCCATGTAGCTCACATGGTCTATATCGGTTAGAGAACCTCCCACAGAAATAGTTTATGCTTTAAAAGTGTACTTGACTCTTATTCAGATTTCAGACTCTTGTTTATGATCATGCTTTCAGCTTATGGTGTTTCATAGAGTCATTTGCATCTAGTTTTACTTTTAAAGTATGATTTCGATTGCTAAAGCATACTTTGCATGTTTTAAACTGTTTATCATGTTCATGCATCGCTCACATACTCGATACATCCTATAGTACTGATGCATATCTTGTGTTGCATCCTTTGATGATGCAGATTCAGGTGTACCTACTCAGATTCATGGCTAGAGTTTTCCAGCCACTCCCAGACAGCTATTGGTGAGTCCTCTTAGGTAGAGGACTAGTTATGTTTCTAGCTTTGTTAGCTTTCCATTTCCGTACTTCGAGTTAGCTAGGGTCTTGTACTAGCAACTCTTTATGTCATGCGTAGAGGCTTTTCAGACATAGACAGTATTTGAGTCCTCTTACAGATCTTGTATTCCTGTTTGACTTGATTCTCCATGTAAGTTATTTTTACTTTATCTATTATGCTTCCGCTTATCTTTTGTTATGCTTGAGAATGTTATAACCAAGGGTTAGCTTGGGATCCTTGTGGTCCTAAGTCCCATGTTACATCTACGGGGTAACCTCAGGGCATGACAAACTTGGTATCAGAGCCTCAGGTTCAAGAATCCTAGGATGTCTTAAAGCTGCATCGAGTAGAGTCTTTTTCATGTATGTGAAGCACGCCACAAATATGAGAGGGAATTTATGAGATGTCTTAGAAAAACTTCACTTCTTTTATGATCATGTCATGCGATAGAGCCTAACTCTTATATTCCTCTAATCCTCATCTTGTACATTTCAGATTATGCCTCCTCGATATGCTATGCCTCCCCAAGCCGCTCGGAATGTTGTTCCTCCAGTTCCAATCCATGATGTCATGAATGAGGAATTTAGAAACGCCATCCATTTGCTAGTCTAGACTTTGGCCACTCAGGCAAATCAGCAGGCTCTTTCCCTCGTTCATCCTTAAGGTGGTGTAATGGCCCGAGTTCGTGACTTCATCCATATGAACCCACTCGAATTTTGGGGTTCAAAAGTGAGTGAGGACCCGCTCAACTTTATTGATGAAGTAAAGAAGATATTTGAGGTAATGCAAGTGGTTGGGTTTAATTGTGTTGAACTTGCATCCTTTCAACTCAAGGATGTAGCTCATATTTGGTCTACGCAACGGAAAAAGGCTAGGGTAAGGGATGCGGTCCCCATGACTTGGGAGTGTTTTTAAAGGGCCTTCCTTGATAGGTTCTTTCCCTGAGAGTTGAGGCAAGTAAACATGGAGGACTTTGTGAACTTGAGACAGGGGTCGATGTCGATTCAAGAGTATAGTCTAAAGTTCACTCAGTTGTCTAGGTATGCTCCCTCCATGGTAGCGAACCCGCATGACCAAATGAGCAAGTTCATATATGGGGTTTCTGATATGGTGACGAAAGATTGTAGGTCTTCTTTGTTGTTGAGTGATATGAGCATTTCCCGACTCATGAATCATGCCCACCAGATCGAGGGTGACAAGCTTAGGGAGATGGCAAGGGAGAACAAAAGAGCTAGACCAGAGGGTTCGGGATTTAGCCATCAGAGGTCCGGAGGTGGACATTGCTCCTCCTTCCAGAAAAAGTCATCAAGCCCTGTTCATTCTTCTGCTAGTGCTCCTACCCAAGCCCAGAGGCCTCGTCATGATTAGGGTGGTAAAGGATCTGGTTCTTATTCCCAGTCTTAAGGTAGTGTTGCTAAGGGATCTTCCTACCCAGCTTGTGTTAAGTGTTGAAAGAATCACCCCGGTTAGTGTTTGGCTAGTAGAGAGGGTTGTTTTGGGTGTGGTCAGACTGGGCACCATATCAGAGATTGCCCTTCAGCTAAAAAGGGACAGGGAGGTAGGACTCAGCCTACCCCAGCAGCTTCAAGAGATAGGCCAGCCCAGTAGGGCGCAACTTCTAGTTCTGGTTGTCAGTTCTAGAACCGTCTCTATGTTATATCCTCCCGTCAGTATCAGGAGAGTTCCCCAGATATGGTCACTAGTATGTTGAAAGTCTTCTCTTTCGATGTATATGCTTTATTGGATCCCGGTGCTTCCTTATCTTTTGTGACCCCTTATATAGCATGAAAATTCGAAGTATGTCCTGAATTTCTTTTATAACCCTTTTATTGTTTCTACTCCTGTGGGTGAGTCAGTCTTAGCCAAAAAGAATCTACCAAAATTGGCCTATCTCAGCCCTTCATAGAGTCACTTCAGTGGATCTAGTAGAGTTTGAGATGATCAATTTTGATGTCATTATTGTTATGGATTGTTTGCATAAATGTTATGCTTCTCTTGATTGTCGTACTCGAGTTATCAGTTTCAAGTTTCCTAATGAACCTATTTTAGAATGGCAAGGTAGCCCCCCTTCCTCGAAAGGTCGCTCCATCTCGTATCTTAATGCTAGGAAAATGGTTTCAAAGGGGTATGTTTATCACATAGTGTGGGTTATGGACACAGAGTGTGAAACCCCATCCATTCAGTCTATTCCTATTGTGAATGAATTCCCATAAGTGTTTCCCGATGATTTGCTTGGAGTCCCTCCCGAGTGGGAGATAGACTTTGGGATAGATTTTCTCCCAGATATGAATCCTATATCTATTCCTCCCTATAGAATGGCTCCCGTAGAACTTAGAGAGTTGAAATATCAATTGAAGGATCTTCTTGATAAAGGTTTCATCAGGCCTAGCATTTCTCCATGGGGTGCCCCAGTTTTGTTTGTTCGAAAGAAGGATGGTTCTCTTAGAATGTGTATTGATTACCATCAGTTGAACAAGGTCACAATCAAGAATAAGTATCCCATTCCTAGGATTGATGATTTGTTCAATCAGCTTTAGAGTGATAGATTCTTCTCTAAAATCGACCATAGATCCGGTTATCATCAGCTTCGTGTTAGAGAGTGTGATATCCCGAAGATAGCCTTCAGTACTCATTATGGTCATTATGAATTTGTTGTGATGTCTTTTGGTCTAACAAATACTCCTGCAGCTTTTATGGATTTGATGAACCGTGTGTTCAAGCAGTATTTGGATATGTTTGTGATTGTTTTCATTGATGATATCTTCATCTACTCTCGAAGTGAGGAGGAGCATGCAAATCACTTGAGGATTGTGTTGAAAACTCTCTAGGATAGACAGTTGTTCGCTAAGTTTAGCAAGTGTGAGTTTTGGATGCAGTCTGTTGCTTTTCTGGGTCATATTGTGACTAAAGATGTTATTCGGGTGATTCTCAAAAGATAGAATCAGTAAAGAACTGGCCTAGACCTACTTCTCCGTCTGATATTAGGAGCTTTTTGGGTTTGGATGGTTACTACAGAAGGTTTGTGGAAGGATTTTCTTCCATTGCTGCCCCTTTGACCCGATTGACTCAGAAAAAGGTAAAATTTCAGTGGTCCGACTTGTGTGAGAAGAACTTTCAGGAACTGAAGACTAGATTGACCACATCTCCAGTGTTAGCTCTACCCGAGGGCTTAGACGACTTTGTTATGTATTGTGATGCTTCTAGGATTGGTTTGGGTTGTGTTTTGATGCAGTGTGGTAAGGTGATTGCTTATACTTTGAGACAACCTAAGACTCATGAGAAGAACTATCCTACTCACGATCTTAAGTTGGCAATCATGGTCTTTGCTTTGAATATTTGGAGACACTACTTGTATGTTGTGCATGTGGATGTATTCACTGATCACAAGAGTTTAATATGTGTTCACTCAAAAAGAATTGAATTTGTGACAAAGGAGATGGCTTGAGCTTCTTAAGGATTATGATATGAGTGTACTTTACCATCCGGGTAAGGCCAATGTCGTGGCAGATGCTTTGAGTAGATTTTCCATGGGAAGTGTGTCTTCCGTTGATGATGGGATAAAGGAATTGGTTAAGGAGGTTCATAGTCTATCTCGGTTGGTAGTTCTTCTTATGGATTTGATAGAAGGTGGTGTGATTGTACAAAATGGTGCTGAATTATATTTGGTAGCTGAGGTGAAGGCAAAGAAAGACGAGGATCCCATTCTACTTCAGCTTAAGGGTACAGTTCATCAACAGCGGGTGGAGGTTTTCTCCTAGGGGGAGATGGTGTGCTTCATTACCAGGGTCTCTAATGTGTGCTAGATGTAGATGGGTTGAGACAACAAATTCTGACTGAGGCTCACAGTTCTAGATATTCTATTCATCTGGGTGCTACTAAGATGTACCGTGATCTACGGGAAGTCTTTTGGTGGAATGGTATTAAAAGGGACATAGCTGGGTTTATGGAAAAGTGTCCCAACTGTCAACAAGTAAAGGTGGAGCATCAAAGGCCAGGTGGCATGATTCAAGATATTGACCTTCCCACTTGGAACTGGGAAGCAATCAATATGGACTTTATTATGGGTTTGCCTCGTACTCGAAGGCAACATGATTCCATTTGGGGATTGTCGACCAGATTACCAAGTCATCCCACTTCTTGGCTATTAAGACTACTAATTCAGAAGATGACTATGCCCGAATCTACATACGGGAGATAGTTTGATTGCATGGTGTTCCCTTGTCCATCATTTTTGATAGAGGTCCTCAGTTTACATCTCAGTTTTGGAGATCATTTCAGAAAGGTCTTGGTACTCAGGTAAAGCTTAGCACAACTTTCCATCCTCAGACAGACGGTCAGGTAGAGTGCACTATTCAGACTTTGGAGGATATGTTGAGAGCATGTGTGACTTGGAGGATATGTTGAGAGCATGTGTGATTGACTTCAAGGGTAATTGGGATGATCACTTAGCTCTTAGCGAGTTTTCCTACAACAACAGCTTTCACTCTAGCATCCAGATGGCTCCATATGAGGCACTTTATTGACGGAGGTACAAATCTTCTATTGGTTAGTTTGAGGTAGGTGAGGCAGCCTTGATCGGTCCGGATTCAGTTCATGAGACTATGAAGAAGGTTTAGCTTATTAGGAAAAGGTTGAAGACCGCTCAAAGTCGACAGAAATCTTATGCGGATGTGATGAGAAGGGAGTTGGAATTTGAGGTTGAGGATTGGGTTTTCCTTAAGGTGTCACCCATGAAAGGTGTGATGAGGTTTGGAAAGTAAGGAAAGCTTAGTCCCCATTTTGTAGGTCCTTATTGAATTCTGAGAAAGGTTGGTAAGGTTGTTTATGAGTTGGATTTGCCATCAGGGTTAGAAGTGGTTCACCCTGTTTTCCATGTTTCCTTGTTGAAGAAGTGTGTTGGTGATCCGAGCTTGATAGTCCCTTTGGAGGATGTGGGTGTGAAGGATAGTCTCACCTATGAGGGGGTTCCCGTGGAGATCCTTGATCATCAAATTTGGAGGTTGAGTAACAAGGAAGTCACTTCGGTAAAAGTTCTTTTGAGAAATCAACTTGTTGAAGGAGCTACTTGGGAAGCGGGAGAGGCCATGAAGGCCAAATATCCTCATCTCTTTCCTTCCAATTAAGTTTCAGCTTGAGGTACTATCTTCCACCTTAGTATGTCCATCCGATTCTATCCCATCAGTTCCTATCATGATTCTAGCATGCATCCATGTTTTACGAAGTTAGTTTATCATGTTTTCAAGTTGAAAAGTTCAGTTTTTATGTTTACTCTTTGATTTCCATGTTCTATTGCTGGTTGGGCTATTTTCACATTAGTTTTCCCTTGTTTAGTATTTATTCAAGGACTAATCTCAAACTTGCAAGAAACATAAGGGGTCACAAAAGATAAGGATGCACCAGGATCCAATAAAGCATACATATCAAAAGAGAAGACTTTCAACATACCAGTAACAACATCCAGTGAACTCTCTTGGTCCTGATGAGAGTACATATCATAAAGGTGGTTCTGGCGCTGACCACCAGAACTAGAAGTAATGCCCTGCTAGGCCGGTCAACCACCTCATGCTGTTGGGGAAGACTGAGTCCTGATACCTCCCTGTCCTATATTAGCTAAAGGGCAATCCTTAATCCTGTGTCCAACCTGAACACACCCGAAATATCTCTCTCTACTAGCTAGACACTCATCGGGGTGACTTCTGCAACACATGTTGCAAGAAGGGTAAGGAGTCTCTTTTGTAACACTCCCCTACGAATAGAAACCTGATCTTCTACTAGTCTGATCATAACGGGGCCTGATTACCTGGGTAGGTGCACTAGATGAAGAATGAACGTGTAACACCCCGAAAATAGACCCAGCTTTTAAACTCAGGACTTATAGGAATTTTTGAACTTCCAAGAATCACGGGTCAAGTCCACGAGTCGTGGGTAGTTCCACGAGTTGTGGAAGTGACTCGTGATTCCATATCTGCAGACCATCCTTAGTTCAGAGAACCACGAGTCAGTTTCACGACTCGTAAAGGTTTGCATGAGTCATGGGACTAAATCGTGGAACTCACACAGAGAGTGGTCAAGTCCCCTGATTTCACGACTTAGTTCTACGACTCATGGAAGCTTCCATGAGTCATCCTATTGAGTCGTAGAAAACCTTCAGCAGCGTAAAATCTTGGGCAGTTTCCACGAGAAGGAACCACGAGTCGTGGTTGGGTCTATGAGTCGTAGACTCTACCTGTGGAACCTGAAACCGACCCTTTTTAATAGTTTTTCTAAACTAAGTCCTGGGGGTATTTTAGTTATTACCTACCCTTTTAACTCCTAAGTGAGGTCATTTTGACTATTTCAAGAAGGATTTTCACCTTATCATCCTAAGTCTTTTCTAAATCCTTCATTCACCTTCCAAAAAGGAAAAGAATTCGCCCAAGCTCAAGGTCTCAAGCTTCAAGTTCAAGTCTCCTAAGTCTTTCCAATTCAAGTGGGTTAGCTCCAATCAAGGTATGTGCGTATTCAACAATGGGTTTCTTTCACCCTTGTGACCAAAACCCCCAATTCCTACTTTGAATTATGAACTTGTGAAATTAGGGTTTTGATTAAAATTGGGGAAAACTTATAGAATCAATTTCTATGCATCAATTCATGGTTTCTTATAGTTTATCTATGATTTTATTAAGATTCCTTAATTGGTCTCAAAAGCCAATGTTGAATTCTAGTATGATTCCATTGAATTGCATTATTTTAAGTGAAAGTTTACATATTTAGATAACATCTCCTTATGTATTTTATGAAATTGTATGCCCACCTATTCAAGTATGAATTTAGAGAGGAAAAGTATATTTTTGAGTTATGGCTATGAACACTCTTTAGATGTATGATTTTGAATTACATGACATCGGATACGTCCTATTGCTCTTCAAACAGTTTTGACATCAGATATGTCACCAGTTTATAAACAGTCTTGACATTAGATATGTCACCAATTATGAACAGTTTTGACATCAGATATGTCACCAGTTATGAACAGTTTTGACATCAGATATGTCACCAATTATGATTATTTTTGTCATCAGATATGTCCCAGTATTATATGACCTATATGTATATGTTTTGGGGGTAGTATTTAGAACCGAGTTGGACCGGGTGAGAGTACCCTTAGTCCCAGAACTACATGCCCCCATAGGTTTGCAAGTCCCCTATATTGGGCATCAATTGTTTTTGTGATCACGCCACAGTCAAGCCTTTATACCGTGGCAAAGTATATTAGGTCCTCTCGATGGGGCGTATACATCAGATTCTATGTAGCTCACATGGTCTCTGTCGGTTAGAGAACCTCCCATAGAAACAATTTATGCTTTAAAAGTGTACTTGACTCTTATTCAGATTTCAGACTCTTGTTTATGATCATGCTTTCAACTTATGGTGTTTCATAGAGTCATTTGTATCTAGTTTTACTTTTAAAGTATGATTTAGATTGCTAAATCATACTCAACATGTTTTAAACTGTTTATCATGTTCATGCATTGCTCACATACTCGGTATATTCTATAGTAATGACGCATATCTTGCGCTACATCCTTTAATGATGCAGATTTAGGTGTACCTCCTCAGATTCGTGGCTAGAGTTTTCCAACCACTCCCAGACAGCTGTTGGTGAGTCCTCTTATGTCGAGGACTAGTTATGTTTCTATCTTTGTTAGCTTTCCATTTCCGTACTTCGAGTTAGCTAGAGTCTTGTCCTAGCAACTCTTTATGTCATGAGTAGAGTCTTTTCAGACATAGACAGTATTTGAGTCCTCTTAGAGATCTTGTATTCCTATTTGACTTGATTCTCTATGTATGTTATTCCGACTTTATCTATTTTGCTTCCTCTTATCTTTTGTTATTCTCGAGAATGCTATGACCAAGGGTTATCTTGGGATCTTTGTGGTCCTAAGTCTCGTGTTACGTCTAGGGGATAACCTCGGGGCATGACAGAACGGGTCCTGATGACTTCTTATGAAACGAAGAGTGATGTCTGCCTCTGGACCTATGATGGCTAAAACTTGAACTCTCTGATCTAACCCTCATTTTCTCCCTTGTCATCTCCCTCAACTTGTCTCCCTCGATCTGTTGGGCATGATTCATAAGTCAAGAAATATCTATGTTGTCCTAAAGCATCACAGACCTACACTCCTTCTTTATCAAATCTGACACTCCGTAAACATATACTCATCTCATCCCACGAGTCAGCCACCATGGAAGGAGCATACCTAGAAAATTGGGTGAACTTCTATCCGTACTCCTGAACTGACATCAAACCTTGCCTCAAATTCACGAGTTTTTGGACCTTAGCTTGCCTCAACTCCCTTAGGAAGAAACGGTCAATAAAAGCCCTCTCAAAACATTCCCATCATAGGGACCACATCCCTAGCCCTAGAATCTTTCCATTGAGTGAACTAAATATGAGCCACATCCTTGCGTTGATAGGAAGCTAGCTCAATACAATCAACACCACCCACTTGCATCACATCAAAGACCTTATTTACCTCATCCAAGAAATTTTGGGATCCTCACCAACTTTTGAACCCCATAACTCAGGTGGGTTCATGCGAATGAAATCTTAAATTCATGCCACTATTCCACCTTGAGGGTGGATGGGGATAGGAGCCTGCTAATTAGCCTGCGCGGCCATAGTCTGAGCTAGCATATGAATAGCATTTCTGAACTCTGCATTTGTGACCTCAGGGTCTGGAATCGGAGGATTAGCATTTTGGGAATTGGCCTGGTGAGGCATAGCATGGCGATAAGGGATAATCTGAAATGTAACAAGAACGAATTAGAGGAGTAACAGAGTTAAACTCTATCGCATGATACTGATCATGAAATAAGTGAACTTTTCCTAAGACATCTCATAGCTTCCCTCTCATAAGTGTGGCACGCTTCACACACATGAAAGAGACTCTACTCGATGCAGCTTTAGACACCCTAGGACTCTTGAACCTGATGCTCTTATACCAATTTTGTCATGCCCCGAGGCTACCACCTAGGCGTAACACGGGACCCGGGACCACAAGTGCCCCAAGTTAACCCTTGGCTAAAGCATGACTTAAATAAACATAGATAAACTTAATGGAAGCATCATACTGAAGAGATAAATAGATTGATTCATCAACAGCTCAAACATAATATAACAGAATCTGAAAACAAAATATAGAATCTCTACTATGTCTGAAAGCCTCTAAACTGAATAATGAGTTGCTGGGATAAGACCCCAACTAACTTCAAATACTAAACAAAAACAATAAGGATAGACAACTGATACTAATCCTCAAAGTATGGGGACTCACCACTTGAAGCTGGAACACCGGCTAACCTCTAGCCATGAATCTGAGGACCCGAACCTGAATCTGCATCATCAAGAGGATGCAACAAAAGATATGCGTTAGTACTATATGATGTACTGAGTATGTGAGATATGAAAAATCTAAAGTAAATATGCTAAATATGCTATAAATCTGATTTCATGCAATAACCATAAAACTGTAATGTAAATGACTCACTGCAATATTATAAGTTGAAAACATAATCATAAGTAGTAAGTCTGAAATCTGAGCAAGAGTCAAATACATTTTTAAAATATGAAACTGCTTCTGTGGGAGGTTCTCTAACTGACATAAACCATGTGAGCTACATGGAATCTGATGTATGCGCCCCATCGAAAGGACCCAATATACCTTGCCAGGATATAAAGGCATAACTAGTGTTATCACGGTGTTTGATGCCCACAGAGTGGACTTAATGAACCTACGGTGGCACATAGTTCTGGGATATACAAGGGGTACACTCACCCAATCCAACTAGGTGCTCAATACTACTCCCAAAACATACTTATGGCTCAACTTATACTTGTGACATATCTAATGCCAAATTTGCTTGAAAAGCATAAGGGTATATCTAATACCATGGAATTCACTTAGCTTAGGTAGACATATCTACATGCCAAACTTTCATAAAACATAGAGACATATTTGATTTGATTTAATTCATACTTCAAAATCCTTAAACTTATCATAGCCATAATTCAAAATATGCTTTCATTTCTAAATTCATAACTTGAAGAATTAGGCATGCAATTTCATGATAATAGAGGCCATATGTTATCTAAACATGCCAATTTTCACTTGAAAACATGCAATTGAGTGAAAACATGCAATTGAGTGAAAACATGCTAGAATTCA
The DNA here is from genome assembly GCA_003996215.1 of Jaltomata sinuosa. NCBI lineage: Eukaryota > Viridiplantae > Streptophyta > Magnoliopsida > Solanales > Solanaceae > Jaltomata > Jaltomata sinuosa. Next base: position 71,872 of record QJPP01004017.1, on the reverse strand, counting down.
TCTATGATGCATGGTCTTTTGAAATCAATTAAGAAACTTCAAATAAAACATAGATAAACTATGAGGAACCATGAATTGATTCTTTAAAATAAGACCCATCACTTTTCCCCCAATTTGGATTAGAACACTAATTTTTACAAATAGGTAATTCAAAGTAAAACATGGGAATTTGGAAATAAGGGTAAAAGGAATCCCTTATTGAATACCCACATACCTTATTGAAGCTAGCTGTATTTAAGGTGGAAAAGAAATGGAGACTTGATCTTGGAGCTTGATACTTGGAGCTTGAAGGAATCCTTTTCCTCTTTAGGTACATGAATGAGGGAATAAGGAATGACTTAGGCTAATAAGGATAGAAACCCTACTAAAAATAGTCAAAACAACCTCACTTAGGAGTTAAAAGGGTGGATAATTACAAAAATACCCCTAGGATTAATTTAGGAAAAAGCTGTAAAAAGGGTCGGCTTCAGGAATTACGGGTGCATTCCACGAGCCATAGACTAAACCATGACTCATTGTTCATGGCTAAAATAACAAGCTACAAAAGGGAATCTACGAGTCAACAGGATAGACAGTAGAATAAACTACAGTCTATAGACCCAACTCATCATGTCTGAAGAACTAGGCAGACATCTGATCAGGTTCCACGAGTCAACAGGACGGTCCATAGTTCAAACTACGGTCCATAGACCTGACTCGTGGTTCCTGATAAATCAGTCAGCCCACAGGTTAGGTTCCACGAGTTGACAGGATGACCCATAGAATGAACTACGGTCTATAGAACCCACTCGTGGTTCTCAAACTAGAGGCTAATCCTAAAGAAGGAAAATCATGAATCAGTTCCATGGCACATGGTTCAAATAACGAACCGTGATTTGAACTCATAATTTCTGGGAACTTAGAATTTTTTAGCGATTTTAACTTAAATAGCTTAATCCAATTTCGGGGTGTTACAGCCAATCACCCAGGATATTCTGATTTGCCAATATGATTTCACCATATTTTATGACACATACCTTGACATCTACTTCAAGCTGATCCACGCTGGAATAATTGAGCCACCTGAAAGAAAAGCTGGAAAAATGTCTAGGGCTTGGGGTAATGATAAGGAAATTTGTCTCTACCATGCTGGGTCAGGGGGAAATGACATTAGGAATTGTCGCACTTTCAAGGTTGACCTTGAGGATCTCATAGATGCAGGAAGGATCCAAATTAAGTTTTCACCTTACCATCCTTGAAGAACAAGATCGAGAAGAGTCCAAAGGACCCGCCACTATCCAAATGAAGCTTTAAAAGTAGTAGAGTTTTATTTTTAGTTGTTACCATTATGTTATTTTTACTTTTCTCCTGTAACAAAGAGAGTGGATGAATGAAATGAAACGAAATGAAAATTTATCCTTTACCTATCAAACTACGTAGGGCCTGAATTCTCCTTCGTGAGATACATAGGCAGCCTTTCAAGGCTTGGCCCCTATCTTTAAGAAATTTTCATTTCTCCACTTTAACAAGGATGTCAAAGAGTTCACAAGTACAACAAGCAAAGATGCTACAATATGGAGATTCAATAAGTCAACCCCTATGATAAAATCTACATATCCAAAATTGATGGGAAAATTCCTATACATTGAAATCTTTGAGTCAAAATTACCCGTGGATCAGTTTACCTTGATAAAAAGCATTTTTTATGTGTTTAGAGAAATTCCTATGTGTTTATTTCTTATTAGATATCTTATGTTATCTGTCACTAAAAGAATCTAACATATTTGCCTTTGAGTTGCTTTTACTTTATCAGGTAACAGAATATATATAGAAACTAATCTGTGTTGATAAAGCTGGTCGAGCACCCTTATTTCACTCGCTCAAAGGCACACATAGATTCCTCCTCTAATTGTCACTTCTCGAAGGAAAAAATGACTAATAGTGAGGAAGAAAATGCCTTGGCCATAAGAGATAATGTTATTGCTGAATAGAGTGAAATGATTGCCGATCTTGCAAGGAAGTTAGACAAGACATAAGAGGAGGTGAAAAAAGCTAAGTACATGGCGAGTTTGGCCATTACTGCTAATACCCCCAACTCTGGGCAACTCATAGCCCTCTCTATAAATCCCTCTTTTCAGTTATCCATTAACTAAAAATCATCCAAGAGATATCCCTTCCACTTTTATCCCTAGACCTTCTAACGAACCTATCTCCAATAACCCTCCCAATATCAGATTCTCATACCGAACCCATACTCCTCCTATCTAGCATACTAACCAAATCAAAACCCCTAATGCCTACAATCTACAAAACCTCCCCCTGAATTACCAAAATACACCACCAAATACCTACAATTCCCAATGTAACCACCCCAATATCATCAATATACAAAACTATACCACTACATACCCAAATACCATCCTACATGTCCAGCCTTCACCTCTCTAGAATATGCCACCTCCTGCTTTCCATGCTATGGTGGAACCTTATATCGCACTCCCAGAGAACCCCGAGCTTGATCATTATGAGGAGAAGGAGAAGGAGTTGAAGGAAGCAGAAGAGAAGCGTGATCACGACTTGACATTCATGAAAGAGGAAATCTCCAGAATCAGAGAGTCTCGTGGATAATATGATAAAAGAGGATATGATTATGATGACCTCTGCATTCACCCAGAGTTGGACCTACCAGAGGGATTCAAAATTCCCAATTGAGCTATTCAATTGTATGAGAAATCATGATGCTCATCTACGAAGCTACTGCGATCAAATGGTGGGCACAAGGAAGAACGAGGCTTTATTTATGAGGTTGTTTAGTCAAAGTCTAAGATGAGAAGCCTTAGAGTGGTTTACCACTCAGGAATTAAAGAAGTAATCTCGATGGAGTGATCTAGCCAGGGATTTTTCTCATATATTTGCTTACAATATCGAGGTCATTCCATACTGGTACTCTATAAATCATATCAAACAAAAGTTAAATAAGCACGTCTGAGATTATTCTTATCGTTGGAGAAAAGAGGCGGAAAGGGTCTGGCCTTCTATGACCAAAGAAGAGATTAGAGCTATGTTTATGCGCTCCCAAGAATCTGAATTCTATGATAAGGTGATATCAACGGTTAAGGACAAGTTTGCCAATTTAGTTCAAATTAGTGAAATTATTGAGAAAGACCTTTGGAGTGGTAAGATTGCCAAAGTCTCAGCACCATCGGGATCATTGAGATTCCCTAGAAAGAAGATATAGGATGTGTCTTTGGTGTCGTCTAGTCCAAGCACAAGACCAAGAACACCCTTCGGAGCCAATTATAAGAAATCACTTATTTCATCGACCCCTCCCCCAGTTCCACAAAACCCTCAACCTATTTTCTATACTCAGCCTACTTACCAAGCTTCACTACCAAATATGCAGACCATATACCAAGATTCTTCCCCAAATTTCCAGGTGTATCAAAAGGCTCCTGAAAATTAGAACTACCGCCAAGTTCCCCCTTCATTCAATTGAAACAACAACAATCTTTCTCGTCCAAATTTGAAAAAGAAAGTTCCTTGGACTTTTACCCAATTAGATGAAACCCAAACTCAGTTATACAAAATATTGAAGGCTGCCAGATTTATTCAGCCTATGCAACTCAAACCCAGTAACACTGATTCCTGATTCTTTAGGTCCGGTCAGCATTGTGCTTATCATTCAGGGGGAGCCGGGCATGATACAAAATATTGTATTAACTTGAAACATAGGATACAAGATTTGATTGATCAAAGGGTTGTTACACTTCAAACAGCATCACCAAATGTTACTAACAACCCACTCTCGAATCATAGAAGATCCACGGTTAACATGACTAAGGCTGGCAAAGAATGGACGGTGAGCAAGTCAATAGTGTTGGTTAGTCCTAAGAAGCAGAAAGTGATGGAAAAGGCGGTAGCTGCTTTGAATATTGTTGAATTACCCTTTGAAGGGTTAATGCAAAATAAGGCCTTACATGTTACCGTCAAATGCCAAGAAAAGATTGTCAACAAGGTTTAGATCGACGATGGATCAGGTCTTAATATTTGCCCACTATCCACACTTACTCATCTAGATTATGATTTGGGAAAGATTTGCCAGAGCATGATCAATGTGAAAGCCTTCGATGGGGGTCAAAGGGACACTATCGAAGAGGTAATTTTGTACATCCAGATGGGTCCTGCTAAGTTTTGCGTAGAATTTTAGGTCATGGACCTACTACTAGTTATAATTTGCTATTTGGGATATCATGGATCCATGAAGTTGGAGTAATGCCATCAACCTTGCATCAAATGGTGAAATTCGTGTGGGAAGACTATGAGGTAGTCATCCATGGTGAGGAGAGTCACTTGAGCCACCCAAATTATTGTGTCCCCGTGATCGAAGAAGTTTCGAGAGCAAATGACTTTTACACCATAGAGATTATAAAGGCCACTGGAGAGGATGTCGCACCAGATGTGCCAATGCCACTAGTTTATAAAATGCTTGCCACCATAATATTGAGAAGTGGATTTGAACCAGTGTTTGAATTGGGAAAGAATTCCAATGGTATAATTGAACCGGTAAGGATCCCAGGACAACTTTCCAAGCATTGACTAGGATATGAATTCCAAGGAGGCAAGACGGAAACCGATGAAAAGAAGCAGTCAGGATTGCCAAAGCCGCTACCTCATCTATATCAGTCATTCCCAGTGCGAAGTGGTCCCTCGAGTGATGGTATAGAGGACAAAATAGGAGATCTATTCGAGGAATGTGATGCCATAATAGAAGAAGTCCTCAAAGCATTCATGATCAGGGAGGCTAGGCTTGGCGAGTAGTTGCAGAATTGGGCCATTATTTCTATTATGACTCTCTATTTGTCTATCTAGACAAAGACTTTACTTTATGAAAAAATGTTGATGGTTCGGATGAGGCCTGTGACCCACTCTTTATGTCTTTAATTTCCTCATTCTGTCTTTTTCATTTTTCAAAAGGAATATATTCGCACTCGTGCGAGTCATAGCCATAGTTTATAAATATTTTGTATTTCAATGAAAAGCCTTCTTTATTGCAAAAATTTTGCTATTTATTTGCTTGTTATTATCTAACTTGTTTATGATTTCAGTAATAATAACTTAAAACATGTCAATGTCATGTCATGCCAAAAGCTGAATGAACAAATTAGGGTATGAAATCATGGTCCTAGAATGACTAACCAAAGAGTCTAAGGATTTTTAGAACCAGAAAAGTCCGTACCTAGAAGAGAATGAGGTAGAAAATCTGGGAGACGAAGATCAAGTCAAGGAAATTTGCGTCGTTGTTTATTTAACAATGGTGCAAAAGAAAGAACTTATCAGTCTTCTCAAGCCATACATTGACATAATTGATTGTTCCTATAATCACAAGACAGTAATAAGCACAAACATCATCTCCTAAAAGTTATTGTTCAATCTGAAATTCAATCTGGGGAATGGACAGTTAATTTTTCCTTCTCATGACATAAGCACAAAGGAAAGTTTTCACCAAATTGGCAAGGACTGTATGTCATCCCCAAAGTGCTATCTAGAGGAGCTTTTATCTTGTCTGAGATGGATGGCCAAATATTGCCCAAGTTGATCAAATCCAATTTCGTGAAAAATACTATGCTTGAAGATGGTTTTTCTTTTATTTCTTTCCCTGTAATCACACTTTCTGATTGTAATCATTTCTATACTTTGTAGTAGCTTAAAATTCCCTATCCGCTATGTATGAACTACATTTGACCTGAATTCTCAAGAATTAGATACGTAGGCGGCCTTTGTCAACTTCGGTCAACCCCTTAGGAAAATCTATCTTTCCCCTTTTTATCTTAAACTACGTTTGACCTGAATTCTCAAGAATAAGATACGTAGGCGGCCTTTGTCAGCTTCGGTCACCCCTTTATTTATTTCCAATATTCTCCCACTACAAGTGCAGGAACTATATTTTACCTAATTTCTGCTTCAACAGGATTTGTATGCGCCATAACAGCTCAGTCATATTCCCTAGGAAATGGAAACTGGGCAGAATTTTCGAGGAAGGAATCTCAAAAATTTAGAAGGCAAAGATCATCTCCAACAAGTCAGAATACAAAATATGCCAAAGAGCGACTAAGATGAATATTGAGAGAGAATCTCAAGATCCTCATACAGTGTCAAGTCTCTTGCCAAACGATACATGATTCATCATGAAACCTCTAACTGAGGTAGAAATTTTGAGTGGGACCTCAAAATTTCCACCAATCTTTGTTTGAGAGTTCGGAGACAGCTCCAAGAATTCCCCAGCACCAAGAGATCAGAGTCTACTTCAGAAATCCCCAGCTTCAACAAAGTCCAAAGTAGACTAGCCAGTTGCAACAGATTTCGCAAAAGATCATTTCCAAACTCCTCAGATGAGACGATAAAGGATCCCCAAAGTCTGACAACAGTGTGTGAGATAGGTCAAGGCCTTGAATAAAGGACGTTCATTGAGCTAGTACATGACATAACATAATGGGCAGAGACCTCTCCAAATTATCTTTTTCAAGCCTTTGTTTTCAAAACTCATTTGAAAAATCTTTACAACTTAATTTGCTCCTTTATAACTTGATTTTTTCTTACATCTATTGTAACGCGGGGAGTCAAAGATGATAAGCACCCAAGGATGGCAAGCAACTAGAGATGATAAAGCAAGGAGCAAAGGACCAAAGGAGGTCAACATAGATCACTTTCTCCAAAATGAACAATTTTTCTGTGGATGCGGGATATCCTAAAAAAGTATCAGTGATCGGTGAAAGCCCATAAATCATTCACCATATTCAAAGCAGTACAATGAGACTGAATGCCCAAAGTCAACAAAGAAGAGCCGAGACAACTAGAAAAAGCCAAACACGATCGAGTTTTCCAAAACTAATGACTTTTCTTGTAGTTGCAGGGATCACCAGATAAGAAGAGAGAAATGACATCCTCTTCAAATCACCACCAAACCAAGGATCACAACAAACATACAATGTTTGAAAGAGGTATTTATAGTTATCCCTATAAATGGGTTCTTGGCCATTCGCTTACATATTGAAATGACCTCTTGTTTGTTTATCCAACTCGAGAAGAGGATGATGTTCGCAAATAAAGTTATTTTGATTAGACATTATGATTTCTATAGTCGCTAGTAAAAGCGACAGTGTGTCTATTAACCGTTTGCCTTGAGTGCAGATACACGCTAAAGAGTCAACATGATAATAAAGTGATCAAAGAGACATCAGTGACATCCTCCTCAAGTCCTAGCAAATCAGGGATCACACATTTTAAGTAACCTCTTGCTTGCCTATCCACCACAAAAGAGGATGACATTGCAATAAAGTTATTCAATTGACATTACAAATGCTTTCCTTACATTATCCTAGAAATTTGATGGTAGTCGCTAACAAAAGCGACACTATGGCTGCTAATTATATGCTTTGAGAGCACGTATATAAAAAGGAGATGATGCGTCAACAAAATAATGGAGGTGATGTTTTCTATAACTGCCCTATGGGCCATTGCATCATGATGCTTTGTATCACATTGCATTATATTGCATCATACTGCATCATATCACATTACATCATGTTGTATTGCATTGCATTGCATTATATCACATCATATTGCATTGTATAATATTATGTCATATCTCATTGCATTATATCACAGGTATTAAGTTGCAAGGAGCATGTCACGAGGGCCATGTCACAAGGATCATGTAACAAAGACCATATCATGAGGATCATGTTGTAAGGACCATGTCGCAAAGACCATGTCACAAGGACCACACTGCGAAGTTTATGCTACAAGAGCTATCATCATCAAATACCGTAGATACACACTCATTATGAAGACTATTTCCCTCTCCGGTCAGTTTCAAAGAGGATGACATCCAGAGGCGTCCCTAAGTCATATTTGATACGCAGTATCGACCCAATAGCATTTATATCCAATATTGTGTAGAGACGATAGAGTCTGACATTGTGAATATTGGCTTGCAAACTCATTGTCACGCAGAGACGACGGAGTCTGGCGTTAAGAGCATTTGTATCTATTATCGCGTAGAAATGGTGGAGTCTGATGTCAAGGATATTTATGCATCCTTTTTTTATGCATCACACAGAGACGACAAAGTCTAGCATAGAGCATATTTATATCCAGTATCACATAAGTTGGCGGAGTCTAATATTGAGGATATCTGCACATTCTTATTATGTGTCACATAGAGATGATAGAATCTGGCGTTGAGCATATTTATATCCAATATCGTGTGAGATGGAAGAGTCTAACATTGAGGATATCTGCACACTCTTATTATGTGTCACACTGAGATGACAGAGTTTGGCATTGAGAGTATTTGTATCTATTATTGCCTGGAGACAGTGGAATCTAACATCGAGGATATTTATGCATCTTTATTTATTTATTGTGAAGAGACGATGAAGTCTCACATTGAAGAATGTTTATATATTCAAGAGCATCAATCCCTAAAAGAGGCAACTATATTTGATCATGTGGAAAAGGCCTTGTCACCCCTGATGATCAAATAACGCTCGTTGTCAGAGTCAAAAGCATATAGTCTGAGGGATGTATCTAAGACGCCATCCCAAATCAGAAGATGAACTGGATTTCCCCAAAATTGATAAGCCAAAGGTCGTCTGTAAGCTACAGGAATATCTAAAACTGGATAGTGTGCAAGACTACCGCAAACTTGACAGACCAAGAGTTATCTGTAAGATGCAGTGATATCTGAAGCTGGATAGTATGCAAGATCACCCAAGAGTTGGTAGTCCAAGGGTTATCCGTAAGTCGCAATAATATTTGAATTAGATAATGTGCAAGACTATCAAAAAATTAATAGTTCAAGAGTTATCTATAAGCCGCAACATATCTAAGTTGATATTGCGCAGGACTACCCAAGAGCTAACAATTTAAGGGAAATCTGTAAGCCTCATTACATCCAAAATCGAATAAAAGTACAGGATTATCCAAAAGCTGACAATTCGAGGGATATCTATAAGATGCCTCTATCCAAATTCGGATGATGTGCAAGATTACTTGAAAGCTGACAATTTAAGGGAGATCTATAATCCACTTCTATCCAAACTCGGATGATGTGCTAGATTACCCAAATCTTGACAATTCCGGAGATATTTATAAATTGCGTCGATATGGATGATGCACAAGACTAACCCCAAAGTTATATGCGAAGACTACTACCAATAGCTACGAGGTCTATCACATCAAGAGAATGCTACAAATAGTTACGAGGATTGTTACATCGCAGAAGGCTATGAAGGTCATTATATTCAAAGATCATCATGTCCAATTGCCACAAAGGCAATCCTATCTGATGGATACGAAGGCTATCGTGTCTATTTGTCATGGAAGTTTCTATTTTCTAAGACAAGGATAGGAAAGGATGACACCTTCTTTAAGAAACAAGATATGCAGAAATGAGGTACAAAAGTTATCTCTCTTTATCAAACTACTTTTATTACTAACAATCTTGTTTCAAAATATTGCCGAGAGCATCCGAGAGGATGAAAATCTCAAACCAGAGCAATAGGTACAAAACACGTCAAAAGGACATCATAACACGTGATTCAAAAATAATTCAAGGATACGGTATGACAAAGAAACTATCTCTCCAAATAGAATAATGTTATGTCACGACCCAGACCATCGTGAGTGGCACCCACCCAACCCCCGGATGAGTGAACCAATAGAGTCCAACTCTTAGCCTAGACTAACAACCTAAAATCAGCATATAAAAAATAAACTAGCAATTCAAATACGCAAGGAACCATATCATTAAATAAGCGTGCGAAAATACCCCTAGAACATGAAAGTCATCGTACCAAATACTACCAATACTAGAGTACGGGGATGCAACCCCAAAACTTAAAACAATAAGAAATAGTCTAAGCCCGAAACAATTGGGCTGTAACTCAAAAGATAGACACCAAGGCGGCTTGGTCGAACAGGTCACCCTTGATAGCTGGAACAGTCAGGCCAACAAGTGAGGTCGTGCGTCAACGGCAGGAAGATTTCATGTACTCACAAAAAAAAAAGCAAGTGCAGTATAAGTACATAACCACCATGTACTGGTAGGATCATCATCCAGTTCCAATAACAATGTATGAACAGTACAAGAATCAAGTAACAGTACAGGAAACACGTAATCCAATTACCAAACATCTCTAACTAAAAATCTCATCCTAACTTGTCTCTACATGCCATTCACTTCCAATACGAGAATCAATACAAGTCACACCCTCATATCTATAAAGCCCGGACCCACCCTGGGATCCCCTCTAACCAACACCTAAGTGTTCACAAGCAACCCAGTCTACACCAAGACCAACTCTAAATCAGATACAATAATAACCCAGCCTCACAAGGACCATAAACAATTATCACTCTCAATAATATAGCCCGGTCCGCTCACGAAACCAATATCAATCAACACAATGCAACAAATATCCATGCAATGATGCAGTAAAGTAAACCTGTACCAGGCGTGGTACCCGAGCCAACCATTAGTAATTTTCCGTACCAGGTGTGGTATCTGAGCTAACCATTAGTATTCTCTTACGAGGCATGATACCCGAACCAACCGAATGTCAACAATCAACAATCACAACAATGATTAATTAACTTGTAAACCAACAAGCAAAAATGCATAATTCAATAACTATATTGATCAAACAGGACTATAAGACATTCCAATTCATCTCCTAAGCAATGCATCGCATACAATTACTTAGATAAAAGTACTCAACATACAATCCATAAAGAAATCAAGCCATCACCTACCTCGAAATGATCCAAGCTCTACTCAACCAGAGATTTCCTGTTCTCCGAAGTTCTTGCCGATTCTTGGTCTAAAACAACACACAATAACCAAAAATTAATCCCCATGGCGTAAAAGTTACCGGGATTACGTAAGAATCCTAAACTTCAGGCCACCCATGATCATTCCACCCCTTCTCTAGGCTTTCCCACCATTAATTCACCAAGTTCTATCATTTTATGGATAAAATTAGGAAATTAAGGTCATATAATCATAAAACGGTAAATTTAGCAACACCCAAGAACTTCTACACATAGAATCCCCCTTTTTTCTTGGATTCTACCATCTCTAAGTCATTCCAAACCTCTCCCCAAGTCCACCCCTAGCAATTCTATTGCATAGGAAAAGTATTATGGAGTTTAGGGAGTAGAAACCTTACCTTAGGGAAGAAAAACGATGAAGAACGGAGGAAAAATGCCTGAAATTGCCCTAGTTCTTCTCCCAAACGAATTGTAAAAAACTGAACTGTTTTGGGGAAATTTCTGCATTAAATCCCATCAGGCTCCACTATAGCGGTCAGCTTCCTCTATAGAGGTACCGCTATAGCGGTTTCAACCGCTATGGAAGAGATTGCCCGCCTTGACTTCCGCTATAGCGATCTTTTCTTTTGCTATAGCGGTCTTTTCTTCCACTATAGTGGAGGTCGCCACACTGGAGCCTTAGCGCTCATCATGTATAGAATATCTGGAATTCTCCAAAATGGGTCCATTTTACAACACACTTGCTTCCCCCAATGATCTGAAATAACCCTTTCACGTCAATCTCGATTTCGGAAGATCTATTTACCCGAATTCAATTCTGAAAAGTCCCTCAGACTCCTTTATGTCTTGGCTACATGGAGAACTAGCTCAAATCAAGACATCTAACCCAATCCTTACCCGAATTTCCCTAGACTATACCTCACTCCAAATTTGGTCGAGGCTAGCCTAGCCCAGAATTTTAAACTCCCAAACTCGGAGTTTTCAAACTCTAAAACTTGGCACGATTGGACTACCCGTAATGACGGACCCAGTCATTACAACAGACACCAATTTACCCGTCGTTCATTCTCGAATGATCAAGCCCAAAATTACGAAAACAAAGGAAGGAAAGTGTAGTACCTGAATCCTCAAACAAGTGAGGGTACTTGTCCCGTATGTCCTTCTCAGTTTCCCAAATGGCTTCCTCAATCGGACGATGCTTCAACTAAACCTTTAACATATCAATCACCTTTGTTCTCAACCTCCGGACATCCCGAGCAAGAATCAAAACTGGTTCCTCTTTATAACGAAGATCCTTATCGAAGAGCACCTCATCCAACTTGATGATGTAATCCCCATCCCTATGGTATCATTTAATCATGGATACATGGAATACCATATGGACACCCAAAAAAATAGGTGGTAGTGCTAACTTGTAAGCCACTGGCCCCATAATTTCAAGAACCTCAAACGGACCGATGCACTGAGGGCTGAGCTTACCCTTCTTACCGAACCGCATAACTCCCTTCATTGGTGACACTTTAAATAGTACATGTTCACCAACTTGAAATTCCATGTCCTGGACCTTGCGATCTTCGTATTCTTTCTACCTGCTTTGGGTGGCTAACAATTTGGTCTAAATGCCTCTTACCTTTTCCTATGCTTCCCTTACCAAGTCCACACCCAGAGACTTTACATCACCTTCCTCAAACCACCCAACCAGTGATCTATAACCCCTTCCATATAATGCCTTGAATGGTGCCATGTCAATACTGGAGTGGTAGCTATTATTGTATGAGAATTCGCACAATGGTAGAAACTAGTCCCAATGACCCTCAAAGTCCATCACACATGCTCTTAGCATGTCCTCCAATACCTGGATCATCATCTCCGACTGACCATCAGTCTGAGGATGGAAGGTTGTACTAAAGGTGAGTTGTGTACCCAACTCTTCATGTACCTTGCCCCAAAATATAGAGGTGAACTTCTTACCCCTGTCTGAAATGCTGGACCGTGGTACTCCATGTAATCTCACAATTTCCTTCACGTAGATCTTAGCAAATTGTTGTGAATTATAATCTACCCTGATCGGAATGAAATAAGTAGACTTGGTCATCCTGTCGATAATGACCCAAATTGAGTCATACCTCCCCAATGTCTTGGAAAGACCCACTACAAAATCCATGGCTATCCTCTCCCACTTCCACTCAGGAATGGGCATTCTCTGAAGTAGACATGCAGGTGTCTGAACTCATACTTTACCTGCTGGCAGTTCTGACACTTGGAAACAAAATCAACTATGTCCCTTTTCAACCTGGACCACCAGTAATGCTGCCTCAAGTTCTGGTACATTTTGGTCACACCCGGATGAATTGAGTACCGCAAACCCTAAGCCTCTGCCAAGATATTCTGAATTATGTCATCAACCCGAGGAACACAAATCCTCCCCCTAAAATTTAGTACTCCACCAGAGTCTAGCGTAACGTCCCTAGCCTCTCCGGATATTACCTTACCCCGGAGCTTACTCAGTTTTGGATCCTAAAACTGCTTGGCCTTTTTCTCCTCTATGAAGGTGGCCTTGACCTCAATGCTGGCTAACAATCCATCTTGTTCTGAAATACCCAAGTGCATGAACTTGGACTCTAACGCTTGAATTTCCCTTTCTAGTGGTAATTTGGACACCCCCAAACAAGCCAAACTACCCATGCTAACTGTCTTCTGGCTCAATGCGTCTGCCAACACATTAGCCCCACTCGGATGGTATTGAATAGTCATATCATAGTCCTTCAATAATTCCATCCACCTTCTCTGCCTCAAATTCAAGTCCTTCTAAGTGAACACATGCTGCAGACTGCGATTATCGGTGAACACCTCACACTTGACACCATAGAGATAGTGTCTCCAAATCTTGAGTGCAAAAACCACCACTGCCAACTGTAGGTCGTGAGTCGGGTAGTGTCTCTTATGCACCTTCAACTTCCTATATGCATAGGCTATCACATTCCTGTCCTGCATCAACACAGCACCCAAACCAGAATGTGAAGAATCACAGTAAACAATAAAATCTTTACCTTCAATCGGCTAGGACAAAATAGGAGCCGTGGTCAGAAGTGTCTTGAGCTTTTGGAATCTCTCCTCGCACTTGTCGAAGAACATGAATGGTATATCTTTCTGTGTCAGCCTGGTCAGATGAGTAGCAATAGATGCAAAATCCTTAACAAACCTCTGGTAGTACCCTGGGAGACCAAGAAAACTCCTCACCTCTATCACAGAGTTAGGCCGGGCCCAACTCTTGACTGCCTCAATCTTTTGGCGGTCTACCATCACCCCCCTTTCTGACACTACATACCCTAAGAACGCAACTAAAGTCAACCAAAATTCACACTTGGAGAACTTTGCATAAAGCTTTTGATGTCTCAGTATGTCCAGCACAATATGAAGATGATTAGCATGCTCCTCCCTACTCTTGGAGTAGATCAAAATATCATCGATAAAAATGATAACGAAGGAATCCAAATATGACTTAAATACACCATTCATCAAACACATGAACACTGTCGATGCATTAGTCAATCCAAACAACATCAATACCCCATTCATCAAACTCATGAATACTGTCGACGCATTAGTCAAACCAAATGACATCACTAAGAACTCATAATGCCCATACCGGGTCCGTAAAGCAATCTTAGGAATATCCTCAGGCCTAATCTTTAACTGACGATACCCCGACCTCAAGTCAATTTTTGAAAACATTGATGCACCCTAGAGTTGGTCAAACAGATCATCAATATGGAGTAGTGGATACTTATTCCGGATGGTAACCTTGTTCAACTGCCTATAATCTATGCACATCCGCATACAACTATCCTTTTTCTTTATGAATAAGATCGGAGCACCCCAAGGCGAAGCACTGAAACGGATAAATCCCTTATCAAGGAGTTCCTACAGTTGAGTCTTAATCTCCTTTAACTCTTCCAGAGCCATACGATACGGAGGAATGGAAACGGAACGAGTGCCTGGCTCCAAATCAATACAAAAGTCTATATCTCTGTCCGGAGGCATACCAGGAAAATCCGCTGGAAACGCCTCTCGAAACTCAGAAACCACTGGAACCGACTCAATAGATGGAGACTCCACACTATCATCCCAGAGCTGATCCAAGAAGTCTAGACACCCCCTCCCCACTAGCTTTCTAGCCCGAACAAATGATATGATCTTAACTGGCTTAGGCCTGTACACACCTTCCCACTCTAGCCTATCCTTACCCAGAATCTCTAGAGTCACAGTCTTGGTGTACAATTTAACACAGCATGATAAGGGGATAACCAGGTCATGCCCAAGACAATATCAAAATCAACCATATCTAGGATTACCAAGTTTACCCAAGTATGCAACCTCACAAACACAACAGAACAATCCCGGTAAACATGAGTCACAACCACAGACTCTCCAACCTGGGTAGAAACATGGATAGAGGATTCAAGGATATCACATATCAAGTCCAGACCCAATGCAAAACTCAAAGAAACATAAGAATATGTAGAACCTGGGTCAAATAATACCGAAGCCATTTTATCACAGACAAGAATGGTACTTGTGATCACCGCATATGATGCTTCCGCCTTGGTCTTCTCAGAAAATGCATAGCAATGAGCCCGATCATCAATCCGGGAAACTTCCCGAGCCGGTTGCGCCATACCCCTACCTGCTCCGCCGTTCCCTCTGTCTCCTCGGCCTTCCTGCTAGTTACCTCACCCACTCTGTACTGGACGACCTCTAGCATTACTGCCTCTATCTGCCGGGACCACTTCTCTATACTACTGCTGACCCTGATTACTTGTCTGCCTGAGTAGGCACTCCCTCTTAAAGTGGCCCACATCACCACAATAGAAGCATCCACGGTTAAGTGTAGGCCTGCTAGCAGATGTATAGGATGCTCCCTAGCCTCTAGGAGATGAAAACTGATGATTAGCTCCCTGACAACCACCTGTAGCAACTGGCAGAGCTGATTGAATAGGATGGGATAAGTATGCCTGCTGATTCTGGCCCCTGGAGTACGAACCACTAAAATTTCCCTCATTCTGGGGCTTCTTGGCTAAAGCCTTAGCCTGCCCCGCTTGCATGACCCCTTCTAACTTCTTAACATAATTCGTCACTGCATTGAAGCCCTTTCCTGAAGAAGTCACGTGAATGGATAATACCTGTAAATCAGTGTTCAGACCCTTCATAAACAACCGGACCCTTTCCTTTTCTGAACCCAACAACTGAGTAGCATAACGAGACAAAGCATGGAACTTAGCCTCATAAGTCGAGACTGACTTGCTTCCCTGTTCCAAGTGCAAGAACTCATCCTTTTTTCTATCTGTCAAGCTACGAGGTACGTACTTCTCTAGGAAGAGAGCATGAAACTCCTCCCAAGTCAAAGCAGGCAATGTAGATGGTCTGCACTCTACCTGAGACCTCCACCATTGCTTAGCGTCACCCTGCAGCTGAAATGTGATGAACTAAACCCCATGCTGACGTACGATACCCAACTTGTGCAATCTCTCATAGCAATCAAATATGAACTCATAAGCATCCTCTCTATCGGTACCCTGAAATTTTGGAGGCTTCAGCTTGAGAAACTTGGTCAGCATCTCATGTTCATTTTCGATCATCACCGGGTCTAGTATTGGCTTGAAGAAATCATTTGTGCCTGTAGATGCGTCCATCCTAGGTGCCATAGTAACTGTTGGCTGAGTATCCCAAGCCTGAATTTCAAATGTCACGGGTATGGCTCCAGCAAAACCAACCCACTCAAAATATTCCAAGCCTGTTGAAAGGTTTCTGGTGTCATAGTAGGAAGGCTTTCACCCCCAACCGGTACTACCTCTGCCTCCGCATGTGCCCCTTCAACCTCCATAAAAACTTTTCGTCCTCAACAACCTGATCCTGAGGTGGGAAAGGGTTTCCCTCTCGCTCTCCTGCAGCAGCTTGATCCCCACCCCTGGCGGGTGTGGCTCTCCCTCATTCTCTGCCCCTTCCCCTACCTCTACCATGAGCTATCAGGACTACTGATGGGACCGCTGGTCTCGCTCCAATGTTCCTTCTATTAACCATTTGTGGACAGAAGAGTGAATGAGGTTAGATACCAATTAGTATCACCAGATACCAATTGGAATCAAGTTATAGCACGAAGGGAGGAAGGAAGAGATAGTTTTTTGTAAAGCCCCATAGCCTCTAGAAGAAATATACGGACATCTCTGCACTGTTCTGCAAGACTCTACCAGACTTGTTTGGTACGACGAGATCAACGAACCTAGGGCTCTGATACCATCTTTGTCACGACCTAGACCATCGTGAGTAGCACCCACCCAACCCCCAGATGAGCGAACCAATATAGTCCAACTCTTAGCCTAGACTAACACCCTAAAACCAGCAAACAAAAAATAAACTAGCAAATCGAATACGCAAGGAACCATATCATTAAATAAGCCTGCGGAAACACCCCTAGAGCCTAAAAGTCATCGTACCAAATGCTACCAATACTAGAGTACGGGGATGCAACCCTAAAACTTAAAACAGTAAGAAATAATCTAAGCCCAAAACAATTGGGCTGTAACTCAAAAGATAGACACCGAGGCGGCTTGGTCAAACAACTCACCCTTGATATCTGGAACAGTCAGGCATACAGGTGAGGTCGTGCGTCAGAAGATTTCTTGTACACACAAAAAAACAAGCAAGTGCAGTATCAGTACACAAACACCGTGTACTGGTAAGATCATCAGCCAAATCCAATAACAATGTATGAATAGTACAAGAATCAAGTAACAGTACAAGAAACACATAATCCAATTACCAAACACCTCTAACTACAAATCTCATCCTAACTTGTCTCTACATGCCAGTAACAACCAATACGAGAATTAAAACAAGTCACACCCTCATATTTATATAGCCCAGACCCACCCTGGGATCCCCTCTAACCTACACCTAAGTGTTCACAAGCAACCCGATCTACACCAAGACCAACTCTAAATCAGATACAACAATAACCTGGCCTCACAAGGACCATAAACAATTATCACTTTCAATAATACTGCCCGGTCCACTCACGGAACCAATATCAATCAACACAATGCAACAAATATCAATGCAATGATGCAGTAAAGTAAACCCGTACCAGGCGTGGTACCCAAGCCAACTATTAGTAATTTCCCGTACTAGGCGTGGTACCTAAGCCAACCATTAGTATTTCCGTACCAAGCATGGTACTCGAGCCAACCTAATGTCAACAATCCACAGTCACAACAATGAACAATTAACTTGTAAACCAACAAGCAAAAATGCACAATTCAATAACCAGACTGATCAAACAGGACTATAAGACATTCCAGTTTATCTCCTAAGCAATGAATCTCATACAATCACTTAGATAAAAGTACTCAACACACAATCCATAAAGAAATCAAGCCATCACCTACCTCGAAATGATCCAAGCTCTACTCAACCGAAGCTTTCCTGTTCTCTGAACTTCTTGCCGATTCTTGGTCTAAAATAACACACAATAACCAAGAATTAATCCCCATGGCCTAAATTTTATCGGGATTACGTAAGAATCCTAAACTCCAGGCCACCCATGATCATTCCACCCTTTCCCTAGGCTTTCCCACTATTAATTCACCTAGTTCTATCATTTTTACGGATAAAATTAGGAAATTAAGGTCGCATGATCATAAAATGGTAAATTTAGCAACACCCAAGAACTTCTACACATAGAATCCCCCTTTTTCCCCGGATTCTACCATCCCTAAGTCATTCCAAACCTCTCCCCAAGTCCACCCCTAGAAATTCTACCGCATAGGAAAAGTATTACGGAGTTTGGGGAGTAGAAACCTTACCTTAGGGAAGAAAAATGATGTAGAACGGAGGAAAAATGCCTGAAATCACCCTAGTTCTTCTCCCAAACAAATTGTAGAAAATTGAACTATTTTGGGGAAGTTTCTGCATTAAATCTTGTCGGTCTCCGCTATAGCGGTCGGCTTCCACTATAGCGGTACCTCCATAGCAGAGTCAACCGCTATGGCAGAGATTGACTGCCTTGACTTCCGCTATAGCGGCCTTTTCTTCCGCTATAGTGGAGGTCGCCAAAGCGGAGCCTTTGCGCTCGTCACAGAAAGAATATCAAGAATTCTCCAAAATTAGTCCATTTTACAACACACTTGCTTCCCCTGACAATCCGAAAAACCCCTTCACATCAATCTCGATTCCGGAAGATCTATTTACCCGAATTATATTCTTAAAAGTCCCCCGGACTCCTTTATATCTTCGCTATATGGAAAACTAGCTCAAATCAAGACATCTAACCCAATCTTTACCTGTATTTCCCTAGACTATACCTCACTCCAAATCTGGTCGAGGCTAGCCTTCCCAGAATTTCAAACTCTCAAACCCATGGCACGATTAGACTACTGTCACGACCCGATTTCTCGGTCATGATGGCACCTACAACCCCCCAGTAGGCGAACCAATTCCCTTAGCCCAGGACAGTTAGTAATGGGCTACTATCTATCAAATAAGCGGGAGAGTAGTTTAATAAGAAAAAGTGAGAGAACAAGATGAAGAGAATAGATAACAGGAATATATATATACGTATGCGGAAACTAAACCAAATCCTAAGACCTGGTATCATAGTATAGAGCCAAAACTATATACATGGAGTGCAAATGATCCAGAACAATATTTACAGATGTCTCTGAATGGTAATAGAGTACATAAAGCAAAATATAAACTAGAGCTAAGCTTCGATCGCCAAGAGCTCACCCTCAGTCTGAAGTAGTCCCCAACAGATCTCCAAGCACTAATCACAGAGATCTAACGGCGAAGGCCCACGCTAGGATCTGCACCCAAAGATGCAGGGGGTAGGGTGAGCACCAAATGCGAAGCATAAGGTACCCAGTAGGTATCATAGGCCGACTGGTCACATATAAGATAAAAATGTAGTATCAGACAGAACAGAAGCCAGTAGTCATAGAAATCAATGAAAAAGGTGCATAGAAACTAGCCCAGAGGGAAGTCAACAGAACCACATGTGAGGCCAGCAAGCAGCATATACACACCACAGGCACAGGTGAAAGTAAGAAACAATGCACCTGGGGTCCTTGCAATAACAGTGTATACATAATAAGTTTACGAAATAGGCGGTATACCGGTAACCTCAAGTGTAAGAGGAAGAGGGAAAGAGTAATGATAGGCATGCTCAGAGACAGGAATCAAACTCAACTAATCATATCAATCTCAAATCCAGAAACTAACAGTCTAGCAGTAACCAATTTCATACTTAACCATAACAGGGAACAATTCTGTAGGTAAATATCAAGAGTCTACCTAGAGTCCCCCGGCCACCCATACAACCGAGGAACACAAACAAGTGAAAACAAACCCTCCGGCATCCCACACTACCGGAGCGTACAATCAACAAACAACAAACACGGGTGGAGCCTCAAACAATGAATGATATGATGCATGAAGATCTCAAGTGAAATGGTATCTCTGTATGTACCTCCTCTGGTGCCGATCCGGCCTGGCAGGTAGGTTCCATGGAAGGACACTGCCCGTATACCTCTACTCCACCGTATACCCTTCCTCCAGCACACGCAGACCAAAGCCCCAGGCCCGGATGGCAAGGTCCATGGAGTTCCCCGACCCCATACTAAAACTCAGTTTCAAAACATGTCATCTAGAAGCAAGTCTGGGTTCAAGATAGTGACCCAGTCTCGAATATGCATGCCCAGACCCTGTCCAGAACTAAAGTAGTGGGAAAATATCTCAAAAACTCCTCCAAGGGTGCCCGGGCATAACCGGGTCTAAACAGTAGAAAGTCATCTCAGGTGCTCGGTCCGACCGAGGCTAAAATCATCTCAAGTAGCAAGAAAACTCAACTAGCACCCCGGCCCTGCCAAGTCTAGCATTAATCATAAAACTGATGATATAAATCATAATTTTACCTTCTTTTACCCAAGAATATTCACAAGTTAAATCAAACCATTTCCAATTCATTTCCATAAAAAATGCCCCCCCGGGGCCATGCAAGGTTTAGAAAATGGTGCCAGTAGGCCCGAAGACAAAACCGTAGTAAAACATGGATAAAACCTCTTTATATGCATGGAAATGGCATGATCAAATACAATTGCTGCCCAGCATCTCACAATCAACCTATCGACCCTACACAGGCCCATAGCTACTCAGCAAGCATAACCAGCCTAGAAGGATAATTCTATGCCCGGGACTCGCGGACATTCCCAATATCCCACCTTCTATGTTCCAGAGTCAACAAGGCCTCACAGGACCACAAGGATAAATAAAATATATCAGCAAGTACTACAAGCAACGGAGGAACAAAAGTAGGCGGACATGAATAAAGCGGTCAAGGTCTGTGGTACCAACCTAATAATCCAACCCAAGGATGCCAACTAGTACAATTTTATCCGATATATGCTAAGTCTAGGGATTTTAAACCATAACCTACCTGTCTTCCGATGACAAGCTCGAACCTCTTCGAAAAAAAGCTCTGAAATGAAATCAAACTCGAACTCGGGCTTGAATAACTTGACGTAGATAATTGATTTTCCTTTTGGTACTCAAATATAGCACCGAAATATTTTTCCTACTAAATTATTGCTCTAGTGTCAATGTGAGTATACATTGCAGCCAACACGTGCCTCTATAAGAAAACAAATTGAATGAACCATGTTTGGAATTCAAATATATAGCAGTAGTAACTTAAGCTTGTTGAAAGGAAATCAATGGAAATAAGTGATGAAATCAGCAACCATTACTACCTAGACTACAACCAATTTGAAAGTACCTGGTGGCTTCACAAATAGTAATTATATATCCATAAGTTCTCTTTAATTCTTTAAAGGAAAAGGTGACCAATATTTAATGACTCATGTTGCTCCATTCTGCTCTTGATACCACGTGGGGATGGTGTGTCAACCCAAAGTATTTTATCCCGTTATATATATACTCGGGTATGGCATATATTCATGGTAAAATTTATATAACTTTTTGAATATACCATAATTAATAGAAAATCATTTCAAATAAAACTTACTATATTATAATAATAATTTTTAACATAACTAAGTTTACTATCTCCGTTAAAACATTACAATTTATAAAAACCTTATAAAATAAATACATACACAAATATATCATAACAAAAGTATTTTTCATACACATTAAAATACTTTAAAAAGGTAATAAAAAATATAACTTAAAAATAAAATATTTTCAAATATACGCGCGATGCTAATAAAATTCTTAAATTTAGGTTCGCAATTCACCATCGCACGATTTGATACTCAAGAACACTCTTGGAACCCTCCCTTATGTTTTCTCACTATTTTAGAACTGAAATGGCGTTTTAAAACGTGAAGTTGAGGCTTTAAATCGATTTTGACCCGACCCGGTTCGCGACTCGGTTCGCGACCCGATTTCTGCCAGACAGTCCGCTGTAAAACAGTCATAACGTTTTACTCCAAGATCAGTTGGATGTAAGGTTTTATGCGTTGGAAACTAGACTCGTAGACCTTCGATTTGGTATTTCAGGGGACTTCTAACTCTTTATATATTGAGAGAAAAGCTCTGAGACATTTTACCCAAAGTTCAGAAAATTTATTAAAGAAACTTACGATAACTTTTGCCGACTTGCTTGACTTCAAAACTTATCATACGACCAAACAAATGGCCCCGGCCCCGAAATAGCAGTCCCGACAATCCTTAAATGACTTGGGGCCGCTACAAATAAGCTCTAATGGTACAAGGAAAACGTATACGTGGAAATAACCGGAAGGGTCATTACAACTACTCATTATGACGGACCTGGCCGTTACATGTTACCAAGAAAAAATTTCACTTTGAGATATTATCGAGAGCATCTGAGAGGATGAAATTCTCAAAACAAAAACCACAGGTGCGGATGATGCCCAAAAAGATGCAGCACAATGTGGAACTTTTTCTTAGCAGCAAACTGGGACATAGTCCGAAGAGGAATATCAAACTCTTTAGATGTGAGTTGAGGGGTGACTTACACCACCATCAAACCATACCCCTATTAGAAGGCATATGGGTATTTTCTCATTGGGTCTTAGTTTCGCATATAGAGTACTTTCTGAACTCACACTGGAAATAATATTCCTTCTCTTCAAATTAGAGTGACAATACACCTTGAGCATTGGAAATTATGTCCAGGTAAAATCTGATCTATGGATGTGAAGTGCACCACATTCATGGTTAAGAGGTTGCAAGCCTCTTTTCCATAACTCAAATATATGTCACTCATCCTGAGCTAAAGGTTGTCTTAACATAAAGATCACATTTTTCACTGATTGAGTCGAACTACAAGCAGCCTGATTTCCAAGTCCTAGGATATGTAGGCAGGGCTCTAATTTGAAAACTCGGTTGCATTCCAAACTTCTCCCCAATACTTACTCCATAGCTTTCTGGTCTCTCCGTAATTTGAATACAGGATAGTTTGGAATTCTTTGAAAATCATGCGTAAAGTCAAGCGTCTTGAACTACAAGTGGCCTGAATTCTTATGTGACCTGAGATATGTAGGAAACCTTATACCAGGGTTCGGTCATAATTTCCTAAAATTCATGCTAAAACCAATCGCTCCAAGAATGAATTTATGGTCTGACAAAATTTGGAACGTCAAATTCCCTTTGTCCAGGGTTCATTGCATTCACCTGCTCAAAGGGAGGGGCAGTTGTTGACACTCAATTTTTGCCCTCCACATTCATAATTAATTTCGAGCTTTTATTATTTTTAAACAATTTTAAAATAATTCTCTTTTATAAGATTTTAAAGGTTTTAAAAATTAGTTTTAGGTTAATTCAGTTATTTTAGGTGAAATATTTTTCACTTTATATTTAATTATATAGGAGTATATAAATTTTACTGAAAGAGTATCTTGAAAATAATTTTGAATGAAAATTGTTTAAAGTTGAAAAGAAATACTCCATTTCACTCAAATTGATTTAGAATGGAGAAATAATTGTATGATTAATTCTTTGATTTTGAACGGGTAGTTATGTTTTATAAAATAACTATTCTTAATTGTTAAAACTAGAAGCCCATTTAATTAATCAAGGATTTAATTCATTCCATTTCAATTTTGGTCTAATCTCTTTAATATAATCAATTTGGCCATGTTTTAAATCCGATTTGGCTAACCATTGAATTAAATTTGGCCACATTTGCAAACAAATGTGGCAAATTCTTGAACACCTTGTATCCTTCAATTACCAGAACGCTTTGGCCCAATAAATCAATCCTCCTCGGCCTAAATCTCACTCTGACACTGCCCAATGCTCCCCTAATTAATCCCATCATCAGCTTACACACACATATATCACCTATACATATACTCTCTCAAAACATCACACGCGTCTCACCCTCTCTATATCCCCAAGAAAAAAGCGCACACACCCATTTTGATGCGCCAATACAGAAACACCTCACTTCCCCCCTGTACTTCATCTTCCTCACTCTCTCTCTCTAACAGAATCCTAACACCAACTCCAATAACAACTTTGAAATGCAGCTTACAACAGCTCCAAACGACCTCAAAATCCTTCAATTTCACCCTTGACTCTGTCAAATCTCACAATTTGTACAAGTTGTGGCGCTGGAGGATTCTAAAACATTCTTGAATCACCCAGGTGTCCCTCCAAGAAAATATTCCTTCAAAAATATATATGTTATCAGTACGAATTTGCACAATTATGTGTTGGGCAAGCTCATCCCTTTTGAATTCAAAAATTTGAGTTTTATACCCATTTTGCCCGAATTTTTCCCCCCAATTTCACCCTAGAAATTCCCTACATAAACCCCCTATTCTATAGAGATTTGTAGCTGGCTTTGGGGGGAAATTGGGAATTTTGGAGAAGTATTTCTCTAATCTCACGCAACCAAGAGGGTTTCAGAGAGTAAATAAAAATTCTATCATTTGACTGGTCAAAAATTAATTCTGGTAGTGTGAAGACTCTCTGACGAAGCTCGTGAATCCTAGATCGCAGCCCAAAGAAAGGTAGACCACCCATTTAACTCTTTCTTTTCCCTTTTCTGTTCGAGTAGTAGAATTCCATAATTGTTTGGGCTGGTCTTGTCTAAAATATATGTGTGACTTCTCTGAGGTTCTTGAAAATGAAAGTCAGAATCTGGTTGTATGATTGAAGATCTGATGGGGGATGATATTATTTCAAGTCATTTCTTTGTTTTCTTTTGCAAATTTTGTTCTATGTTGCTCGTTATTGATTTTCTTTAGTGTGTGAATTCTGGTCATAGCTTTATGGGTGGATTGTGCTGGATATCATGACCAAATAACAGAGAAAGTAATTTAAAAACTAGTTTCAAATGAACTTCTGAGCTAAGGATTCCCCAAGGATTTGCTTTTAATTCATAACAACTATAATATGTCCAAGGAGGGGATGAAGTTGTATCGAATTGTTCTTTAAATTTTCTACTTGGAGCCATTGGGACTGGAAGATGGTAATGAGTATTATAATCATCTTTCTTCATCTTCAAAAGTTTCTAGCCAGGAGCTTCCATGTGAAGTATTGAATGGTTTGTCCAACTTAGGATCTAGGCGGTTATGTTTTCTCCTCTATCGTGATTTGCTTGATTAATTCCTTTGGGATTCACCATACTCATGGAAATATGAGTAATAAAATAAAGCTAGAACACGCTATGATATGTTTCCATCTTTAAGTTCTTGGCTTGAGATTTTTGAATAATCATTAGCCCATTTTTGTTGTGTCTATGCTAAGTCTGATGGTTCAAGTTGTTAAACTTGGATGTGTCCTATAAAGAAAAAATCTGTAAAATCATTATGACAAGGTTCACTTAGTCTCTAATACTATTTGAAAATTTGTTAAGATAGACAAGAAAGTATTCTTCTCTTGAAACCATTCTAATGTCTCTTTAAGCAGAATTCGAAAGGGGAAGGCTTGCCTCCATTGCCTAAATCTCGAAAAATCCCCTAAATCTCTTCCTTTTGCTATGAAGGTCACAGTCGTAGCTAATTTTTGTTTATGCAAATTATACCAATAATGATCTCTTGACCATATGTTCAGATAGGTGTGTTATGGTTTGTATAGAACAAGCCTGAGCCATTGTTTCTATTTGTACAAAGCTTAATCTGGTCCTAAAAGGTGAAAAATGATCTTCTTTCTTTGTTAATTTCTATATAAGGCCTTTGTGTATATCTGTTGATGAACCATTGATATTTGGCCTTTAGATTCCCTTAGCCATA
The DNA here is from genome assembly GCA_003996215.1 of Jaltomata sinuosa. Lineage (NCBI taxonomy): Eukaryota > Viridiplantae > Streptophyta > Magnoliopsida > Solanales > Solanaceae > Jaltomata > Jaltomata sinuosa. The sequence continues at coordinate 45,779 of QJPP01004017.1, read as the reverse complement.
ACAAAAGACAAGATAGTTGAAAACTAGCTCTATAAGAGCCAGTTCTTTCCCATGAATTGAAAATGTTTTAAATGGAGTCTAAGTTCTCTTGAGTGATTTTCTAAATGTGAAATTTTGAATTTTCCATGGCATAAGCTCTTTGGCATCAACCGCTTCCCTTACCCTGGTAACTTAGTAAGGTCGAGGTCTGCCTCGTTGTGTTAAGAAGCTTGAATTGTAGTTGTAAATAAGGTAAAAATAAGTTAAAATGTGGTAAGTCTCGTCTATGGTTTGATGATAAGGCAGAGTTTTTGCATATTGAAATGATCCCATAGGTTGTGATGTTTTAAAATTATTTTTTTAAGTTTACTTGCCATAAATATGAAACTATGTGTATCTTTTATATGTTCATATGATTGCTTCAATTAAATTGCCATGATAGCTTCAGTTAGGACCCAATATGATCCCTCCCCTATTTATTTGATTTTGCTATAAAAGAATTTACCCAAGTTTAAAAGTGATCTATCTTTTCATTAAATTTTGTTACTACACCTTAGGATAAGCATGTTTCTTCCTTTGTGCGCTATTATTTGTGGGTTAAAGTTGATGAAGTGTTCGTATTAGATAGAGAACATGAATGAAAATTGTGACTCATCACTTTATGAGCTTTCTCTTGAAATAGTTTTTCTTCTCTGATAATTCACATGTAAATATATATACTAATTCCTTTTCTTCTTGTTTGCATACGGATTTCACCTGAGTCCATTATAGATTCCTTCTCCCTTCATAGTTGAGATGGGCTAAGGCAGCCCAATTGCGTCCGAGTCAAACTGGTCTAAAGGACTAAGTCGAAATCAAGAAGGAGAAATAGTGTATGGCCTAAGTGCTACACACAAACAAAAGGAAGCTAAAAATATAGGGTCAAAGTCGAAGTATGAGAAAAAAAATGGGTTTAACCCAATTAAATTCAGCAGTCCAAATTGGACGAAATGTAGGGGTTTGGGCTTAAGTGCCTAAATCCAACTTCTTCTTTACCTTTTTACATCGTTTGTATAGTTTTAGAATTCTTTTGTAAAATTCTAACCTTTTTTTAACTTAGTTAATTTCCCATTGGAGTACCATATTTTTATCTGCAAATTTGTTTATAACAATTGGTGAAAACTTTTGAAACCTTGTCAAGTTTTATTCGACAATGTAGCTAATTCCGTTTTCACAAAATAGATTTTTCTTATTAAATATTTTCATCTTTTCAAAGTTAGTCAATAAAATAAGTTAGAAAAATAACCGGATAACCACGTGTTAGCAGACACTTTTAGTGCCTTAAAAACCTTGTAAAAGTGTTAATATGAACTTCTTACCCGTATTTCTTAAATTTAAAAGATTTTTATCTATTTTAATTCTTTTGAATATTTTTCAAAGGTTTTCTTGATTTTTCCTAAAAATGAAGTGGCGACTCTGTTTTAATTAAATTTGGATATTTTATAAGTTATCAAGTTTAATTCAAGTCAAAAACCATTTCAAAAATGAAGTTGTTTTTTCTTTTAAAAAAGAAGTGAAAATGCGATAAAACAAGAATGGTATTCATAAATTCATGGAGTGAAACTAGGATTGCTTCTTGAAGCTATTACTTCCAATTCTAGGAACTTAGCATGGACCTGAATCTCTATGAAGTGCAAGAATCTGGGTCATGGACGTGATGGTACCACTATACATATAAATGCTAAACTCTCCCTGATAGACTATATTTGTAGATATAAGCTTCTTTCTGGGATTTCTTCCTGAGATACTTCTCATCTTCCTCATGCATCTAGGGCTATCTTTCTATAACTTATACTCTTATTAATGTACATGACCACTTCCTCTAACACTTAACAATCTGGTCTCCTCTTATTAGTCTACTATATCACACCTCTAAATATTTGTCCACCCAATTCAATATAATTAAAACTATACTAAGAGACTCAATATTGCCCCCCTTATATATAATCCCCTCAATTCATATTTTAGGGACACCATATAATACATACCTAGCATCTCTCCACCTTACTCCACACAAGAATATTAAACTATACATACAACATTTAGAAGCTTAGAATCTCATCAATAATACCTCTTCTAGAGAACAAATTTTCCCTTATAGTTCTTAAGGTTTCCTCTTCATTTAGTGACTTAGCCTCCATTCACTTATTCATCTAGATACCACATATATCACACTTACACTCTCACACTTGCCATAAGTTATAGACCTAAGCTCTTGCACACACAATATCCAGCCTACTAGATCAAATCCCCAAACTAACATTATCAGCCTTATTCTGCCATTCTTTTCATCATGGTAATCATCTGTAGTTCAAGCTTAGTGTCTAGTACTAAACATGGAAGGAAACACTTATCTATTTATACTGCTCAAAATTATAGCTACTAAAGAAAAATCAAGAAACACTAGTCCGTTGGGAGCTCATGAGAATATAGTCAATCTTAATCTCACAGTTTGTCTAATTATAGTCTATTGGTACATTCTATTTTCATAACATCGCTACTACTTATCCACTCATCCGCCTAAACTAAATTCATAGCTCTATGAATATCAGGGGTTTCCCTCTCATCAAAATCATAAAGTTAGCCTAAATCTGTCAGTTCCTGACCACTCTATCCTCCCGTTCACAACCTATGTTTGATCTTTACTAACATCATGACATGCATTCATAAACTATCTCCATAGTTCAAGCATACCCTAAGTCATCTTAACCAATAATCCTATCTCTACTTACTTCCATGAAATCCGCACAACTCTTACTATTTCTAAGTCAACACCTAAGGACATATCATCTGATTGCTCACTAAATAACTACACATTTCTAAATACATACCCCAATCAATTACTATTTCCATGTTCTGGCTACTATCTGCTTGACTTGATACCCTGGCTCTAGAATTCATTTACTGCTTATGTCTTACAACACCCTGAATCACACTATCCCTCCGGTAATAACATTACTCAAGCATTAAGGTACACACTCTCCCACTAAGAGTGTCATCCATATCAAAGTTTCAAGAAGTGGTCTGAAGTGCATATTACTTTGGCTCAAGCGCACAATTCATATGAACAAGAGTGTACGCTTTCAAATTGGTAGATTCAAATGCACAAATAGGCTCCATACAAGCCTTTGAGTGGTCTCTTAAATTTTTGGTGGCTCTATCTGAGAGCACCACTTTGATAAGAATCTGAGCTTTACTGCTTCTATCACCTCAAAGATGAGGCATAGTCAGAGTAATTTGATTAATGCACAAATCTGAATAAGTTTCTTATAGCACATGTCTATTGTACGATCTAGAGTATGAAAGAATTGAAAACATCTCCTAAATGCCCTGTAGCCTCAAACTTATAAGTATGGTTCACTTCACACCCATAATTAGTACTCCAATATACACATCTTTATAGACATCCTAGGACACGTGAACCTAGTGCTATAATATCAAGTTTGTCATGCCTCGATCCTAGACCCTAGACGTGGCCGGCACCCAATGCCATTGCTGGACCAAGTGTACTTGTAACATGGTGTGATACATGATCAACAATATCATAAGAGGAAAACGTGGAAATCATTTAAAATAATGAATCCTTATTAGTTAACATACTTTTAGATAAATGAAATATGACTCAATACATAAGCTGAATACATCCCTTGACTTGACTGACTTCTAACTATCTATGAATCCTCTAAAATAAATATTTGCGTACTAACTATCAGAGCAAGGCCCCATTTTATCTTTATGTATGTAACATACACTACTAAAATACTCCACAGACTGAGCCCTCTGGAAAATAAAAAGAGCTCACCCAAAGCTGAAATGATAGAACTTACATAAAGCATCTAAGCACGTGCATGAGTACCTGAGTCTGCATAATAAAATGATGCAACACAAAATAGCGTAAGTACATGGAATGTACGTTATGTAAAATGGCAGGAAGGAACATAACATATATAGGGTAGGTACAACCAATAGAGATAAGGAGGACATGACAAAAACATAAGCTCAAAACATAATTGTGGAAAATTAAGTAAATCCATCCTCTATTAGTTCATTATGGACGTGAGTGGTATAACCATCACCATTATACGTATCTAACAATCTCTTTGAACCCAATTTATCTGGGGGGAAGGGGCTCTATTTGAGCACCCTGGCCTCGAATTAAATGGGGGGGGGGCTTGATTGAGTGCCCTAGCCCTAATTAAAATGGGAGCTCTATTTGAGCACACTGGCCCTAATTTCAATAGGGAGCTCAAATATAGCTGGTGGATTAACCACTTTAGGCTCATAGTCATAATTTAAATTATTCATCAATATCATATAGGATGTATAGGAGGTAATATCAGAATTTATCTTGCCAAGGTTCATAAGTTAAAGACTTTCATGACTTTATGGAGAGTAAGCTTTTGGTATATTCATGTCATTTGGTATAATTTATGGTTGAGGAGTTCCTATAATCATGTTGAAAACATAAATGAGAGTTTGTATTAAAATCCATAGAAGTTACATTATCATAAAAAGTTCACAATTTAAAATTTCATAAGATTTGTAAGATTCAGTATAATGAACCTTCTGGTTATGTTTACATTTTTGCCTTATTTGAATCGTTAAAGCTTATCTGTAGCAGCCCCAAGTCATTTATGACTGGCTGGGACTAGTGGTTTGGTGCCTGAGCCATTCATTAGGTCGTTATGACTATTTCCCTATTTTAGAGCTTTAACTTAGAAAATCATTGAGTTTAGTCAATATTCTTAGCAAGCATGGTCAAAATCGAATTTCAACAGTTATGTTAGCTCTTAAGCATGAATTTTGGTCAAGTTGGACCCGTGGTTGGGGTCTAGGAGTTTTTAGTATGGTTTTATCTCACTTTGTGGGATTTTTGGCTAGTTGAACTTGGAAGTTTGACTTTGGTCAATATTCGAAGAAGATAGCCTTGGATGGAAATTCTATTAGAGTTTTAGCTCCGGAATATCAACTTTGGTCCAGAAAAACCTTTGGTTTGGGTTTTGAGGCTTCCAGACTCATTTGGGCTTTGGGTTCTATTTTGGTTAAATTTGGCTAGTTGGGCGTTGGGCCCACATTTCTCTTAAATGATCTCTATTGGGAGTTTTGTCAATTCCATTGAGTCTGGAATGTCATTTCTGGTAGGGTAGACTCTTTGGTTTGTGTCCGTAAGGTTTGGAATGTTCCTAGAGGGTGCGATCAAAATGGTTCTATGTTGTGTTGCAGCTTGTAGCTGCTGTTTCTGGTATAGGTGCAGTGGCGGTGCCTTGGCCACACCTATGCAGCTGCACCTACACCCTGAGTGTCGCACCTATGGTGCCAAGTGACTTCAAACAGGACACGCCTGTGATCCCTCACCCTCTACGGCGGTGCCCCTCCCTCCCCCCCCCCCCCCCCCCCCCCCCGTGGCCGTTTAGACCGCGCGTGCGCTAGTCGCTGGCAGTTTAAAGGGGGTCTTCTCCTTTATATTACTCTTAGCTCCTTAGTCTTTTCCTCCGTTGTTCTAAAGCTCCAAGCTCCAATTTCTCTGTGGGATCATCCATAAGTGTTGGTTGATTAATTCCTTGCCCGTGATTGATTCTCCATCACAAATTGTAAGTTTTTTTTCTTAATTTTTGTAAATTCTCCATTTTAATTCCTTCTTTGTTCTTAAGGATTTAGGTCTATTTTGGGCCCTTCCATTGTCCATTTTCCCCTCAATTTTCAAGCTTGTTTTACTGGTAATATTGGGAGCCTCATGGTAACCTTCATTTTAAATTTCAGGTTACAGGGCCTACGGGCTCGCTTTTGACCCAGAATTCGACCCATCTTGTTTATTAGCATTATGGATGTCGTTAGCTCTGTATTGATGAGTTGAGTTTCATCTGGATAGTTTGATTGCTATTCGGGGTTTCTCAAAGTAGTTCAGGCTCAGGTGACGGGTTTCCAGCAGCTATTCGTCAAACGCCAGGTAGGTTACGACTTACCTACCTTAGACTTTGCTTATATAAAAATATAATTGTACTATTTACCATATTTGGGTTGGTTTTACTAGGTTGGCACCCCAGACCTTGTCCACTTTTTTTCTATTTGTTCTTACTTCGTCTACTTTAGTATTGGAGCTAGTTTAGTAGTATTACCCTTATGGCCCCATGTGGCCTTTGTGTGTGCCTCTGGACCATAGTTCATGGGGTATTTGGGAAATGTCCATGAGTCACGAGCATTGATTCACGATTATGAATTGGTTATCTATGTTGTAGAGGGGATTGGGCCTGTACAGGGCCGGTAGGTTGATTGTGAGTTGTTGAGTTATTGGTTTTATTTGATTATATCATCATTATCATGCAAAGAGGTTTCTTTTCTGCATCGATTTTTTACTACTACATGGCTGCAGGCCTGACCATTACCAGTTTTCTAAACCTTGCATGGCCCTTAGGGCCTATTTTCAATTATAAATAGTTATAAATTGATTTAAAACTGGTTTTATGGATCTTCTTGTAGTAAAAGAGATTATAATGATTGTTCTACTGATTTTGAACTGATACTAGACTCGGCTGGGCCAGAGTGCTAGATATGATTTTATTACTGATTTTAGACCTGAATAGACTCTAGGCATGCATATTGAGATATTGAGAGTTTGTATGTGATCTCAGAGACCTCCATGTATGTGATTCACGATTATGAGTTGGTTATCTATGTTGTAGAGGGGATTGGGCCTGTACAGGTCCAGTAGGTTGATTGTGAGTTGGTGAGTTGTTGGTTGTATTTGATCATATCATCATTATCATGCAAATAGTTTTTTGCATCGATTTGTTACTACTACATGGCCGCAAGCCTTACCATTACCAGTTTTCTAAACCTTGCATGGCCTCTAGGGCCTATTTTCAATTATAAATAGTTATAAATTGATTTAAAACTGGTTTTATGGATCTTCTTGTAGTAAAAGAGATTATAATGATTGTTCTACTGATTTTGAACTGATACTAGACTCGGCTGGGCCAGAGTGCTAGATATGATTTTATTACTGATTTTAGACCTGAATAGACTCTAGGCATGCATATTGAGATATTGAGAGTTTGTATGTGATCTCAGAGACCTCCATGTATGTGATTCACGATTATGAGTTGGTTATCTATGTTGTAGAGGGGATTGGGCCTGTACAGGTCCAGTAGGTTGATTGTGAGTTGGTGAGTTGTTGGTTGTATTTGATCATATCATCATTATCATGCAAATAGTTTTTTGCATCGATTTGTTACTACTACATGGCCGCAAGCCTTACCATTACCAGTTTTCTAAACCTTGCATGGCCTCTAGGGCCTATTTTCAATTATAAATAGTTATAAATTGATTTAAAACTGGTTTTATGGATCTTCTTGTAGTAAAAGAGATTATAATGATTGTTCTACTGATTTTGAACTGATACTAGACTCGGCTGGGCCAGAGTGCTAGACATGATTTTTTTACCAAGCAGAGATGATACTAGGCTCGGCTGGGCCACATCGCTAGATATGATTTTATTACTGGTTTTAGACCCGAATAGACTCTAGGAACTCATATTAAGATATTGAGAGTTTGTGTATGATCTCAGAGACCTCCATGGACCTTGTTGATCAGGACTACGGACCATGGGCCGAATAGTATCGGAGGAGGAGTATACGGGGGAGTAGAGGTATATGGGAAAAGCGTTCCATGGGGTACCTACCTGCTGGTCCTACGAGCGCCAGAGAAGGTGCATATGGTACCTCTGTCATGGCATATCACATCATTCATTCTTTTCACAATTCCACCCTTGTTTGATGTTTATTGAGTGTACACTCGGGTAGTATGGGATGCGGGGTTTTTTTTCACTTGTATGCATTCCTCGGGAGTATGGTCCCCCATAGGGATTGTAGGTAGATTTATTTTACTCGTTCCCACTGTAGTACTTATTAGTTTACCTTCTTGATCATCCTTACCTTGGGGACTGTTTTACTAGCATGTTTATGTGTAGTTGCCTCTCTTTCTCTCCCATTATTTGAGGTTACCGGTATACTGCCTGTTCATTAAACTTCTTGTATATATTGTTGTTGCAAGGACCCAGGTGCATTCTATACTCTTTCACCTATTTTTTGTGATATATCATTTGTGGCAAGCATAATATACTTGTATCCTTTATTCCTTCTATCTGTTGCTAGCTTTTGTGTGCTTTCCTCTGTTTGCTTCTGTGACCTCTTCTTTTTTTATCTGCTATTGACTACTTTTATATTTTATATATGCTCAGTTGGCCTATGATGCCTAATGGGTACCCATTGCTTTGTAATTGGAGCTCACACTACACTTCTGCATCTTCCTAGTGCAAATCTTAGTGCAGGCCATCGTAGTTGATGTGCGAACTCATGAATATCTCTACATCCAAGACATAGGGTGAGCTCCTGGCGACCGGGGCTTAGTTATATCTCTTCTTTTGGTAGTTAATGCCTTTATATATTCAGAGGCACTTATATATTTTACTTTCGCACTCTCTTGTACTCTGTTTATTTATTAGTAGCTCCTGTACTTTTGATACTAGGTCGTGGATGGTGTAGTTTCTATATATATACATATATATAGATAGATAGATAGATTTCTTTCCTTCCACTTTGCTTTCTCTATCTTGCTTCTTCTTATTATGCTTTTTATACATGCTTACTTAGATAGTAGCCCATTACTAACCGTTCTGGGCTATGGGGATTGGTTCTCCTATAGAGGGGTTGTAGGCTCCATCATGACCTGAGACATCAGGTCATGACAGCTTGGTATTAGAGCCTAGGTTCACCAGTGTCATCGGTATAGGATCCAATGTCTAGTAAAATCATGCGAATCGGAGTGGAGATGTTTGTACTCTATCTTCGGGAGCCTACATTGGCATTTTAAGAAACATGAATCTTTTCTTGCTTCTATATCGTGCGTCTTATCCTAGATGGTTTCCTGGAGTCTCATTTGTTTTGTTCACTCTACTGCAAATGGCTCATACAAGATCTTCAGTAGCGGATGAGGGTGAGTCTTTGGCATTAGCACACCCAATTCCATCTAGGGGTCGGGGTTGTCATAGAGGCACAGATGAGAGCATGCTCGAGCAGCGGCACCAATTAGAGCTCCTGAGGCCGAGTCTATTCCTAAGACATCTCTGCACCAGCAGCTCGTGGACCAGGGAGCATCCCAGGTGCCACCAGGACCAGTAGCAACATTTGTATCAGCACCAGCCCCAGCTCCTTCGTCAGATATCTGGGGTTTGTTTCTTCATGACCTAAGAAATCAGGTTTTGACAGCTTGGTATTAGAGCCTAGGTTCACCGATGTCATTGGTATAGGAGCCAATGTCTAGTAGAGTCCTGCGGATCTGAGTAGAGATGTATGTACTCTATCTTCGGGAGCCTACACTGGCATTTTAGGAAACATGAATCTTTTCTTGCTTCTATATCGTGCGTCTTATCCTGGATAGTTTCCTGGAATCTCATTTGTTTTGTTCACTCTTCTACAAATGGATCATACAAGATCTTCAGCAGCGACGAGGGTGAGCCTTTGGCATTAGCACACCCGATTCTAGCTAGGGGTCGGGGTGGTAATAGAGGTAGAGATCTAGAGAGTGCTCGAGCAGTGGCACCAATTAGAGCTCCTGAGGCTGAGTCAATGCCTAAGATAGCTCTGGACTAGCAGCCTGTGGACCAGGGAGCAGCCCATGTGCCACCACGGCCAGTAGCAGCATTTGTATCAGCACCAGCCCCAGATCCTTCGTCAGATATCCGGGGTTTATTTCTTCAGTTACTAGGTATGGTTATAGGTCAGTCTTTTGATATGGCAAAGAAATCAGATCAAGGGTTAGCCCTGGGTGCTCAGAGTTCAGGAGTACAGCCTGCTACTGCAGCTCCCCGTGCATAGGTTCTGTTTGTCCCTACACTCGCTCAACCTCTTGCTCCTCGCCCAGTTATGATAGAGTCAGAGTAGAAGACTTTGGGAATATTTCTAATATTATCCCCACCGAGGTTCTCTAGTTCTCTCAAACAGGATACTTATGACTTTATTTCTACTTGCAAGGAGATGCTTTATCATCTTGGTTTATTGGATGCTCATGGAGTGGGTTATACCACATATCAGCTGGAAGGCCCAACTAAGCCTTTGTTGAGGGCCCACTTGAAGGCCTTCTCAGTCTCCTCAATTGACTTGGAGAGAGCTTTATGAGGCTTTTATGGCCAAGTTCGTGCCTCAGAGTGACAATGAGCGCCATAGAGAGTTGTTCATCTGATTGATGCAGCGGTCTATGACAGTGTCCGAGTATGAGACCTGTTTTTACTAGTTGGCTCCATTTGGGGATATGATTATTCCTACAGAGCCAAATAGGGTTCATCAGTTTATTTGGGGGTTGAGGACTGAGCTTTGACAGACTGCATAGGTACTAGTTGCTAGTGGGCGACTATTTCAAGCTATTCCAAACCATGCCTGACTATGGAGGATTTGTATCATTAGGACCCGAGGGTGTCACGACCTAACCCATCGTGAGTGGTACCCATACAACTCCTGGATGAGCGAACCAATAGAGTTCAACCCTTGTCTAGACTAACAACTCAAAACCAATAACAAAAAGTAAACTAGCAATTAAAATAATTCAAAAACTAATCATAATCATTATCCTGCGGAAAATCCTTCCTAGGAACTGAAAGTCATTGTACCAAACATCAATACCAAATATCTAGAATACAGGGATGCAACCCCAAAAGATAAAATGAAATAGTTTTAAGTTCGAAACAAATGGACTGAAACTCGAAGAATAACCCAAGGTAGCTTGAAACAAGCAGCTCACCCTTGAAAGTCAGAATCGTCGGTGCTAAATGCGAGGTTGCGTCTCAGTCACTGGTAGATTTCTTGTACTCACCAAAGAAAAGAAAGTGCAGTATCAGTACACCACCAATGTGTACTCGTAGGATCATCATACAGTTTTCAAGTAAATAGCATATATCACAGTACAACATATTCAAGTAAATATATGGAAAACATGCAACAAGTATACAGGACCTAGACTACAAGTCTCTACCTATCTTGTACCAGCATGAAATCCATCTCTTACAGTTCTATACCACGAACATGAGCCATTAACTATACCTTTCCGTCTAGCCCAGACCTACCCTGGAATCTCCTCTAGACACATACCAAAATTAATGCTTCAACCCGGCTTAAACCAAGACCAACACTGCAGTTATACAAAGTTCTCGACCACTCAAGGACCACCAGCAATAGCACCTTTAAATAGATAACCGGTCCACTCACGGAACCAATATCAACTGTCATATTCAGTAAAACAACCCGGTCCACACACGGAACCAATATCAGCCAATGCAATACAATAATCAATGAAACAATGCAAGATGCAATAAAGTAAACCCGTACCAGGCATGGTACCCATGCCAATCAAATTTTATACCCATACCAGGCGTGGTACCCGTGCCAACCATTTGTTATACCCGTACCAGGTGTGGTACCCAAGCCAACCGAATGTCAACAACCACAGTCAATATATGAACACACACAACTTGTAAAACCAACAAGTAAACACCGTTCAATCACAGACTGTGAATAGGAACCTAGACATTCCACACGACTTCCCTAAGCAATGTAATGCATACAATCACTTAGACATGAGTACACGAATATACACATTCACAGAAAGTCATAATCTATCACCTAACTCGAAATGTTTCAAGCTCTGTTCGAACCGAACTTTCCCGTGTTCCAGATTCCTCTCTCGTTCTTGGTCTAAAAACAACACACAGTACATATAATTAACACACAAGGCCTGTACATTACCCGGATTATACAAAATCTCCAAACCCCAAGCCACCCATGATCATCCCACCCTTTTCCCGGGCTTTTCCACCGTTAATTCTCCTAATTCTATCATTTTTAGGAATAAAACAAGGAATTAAACAACCTATGATCATAATAATGTACTTTAATCCATACCCAAGAACACACATGCTTGGAATCCCCTTCCTTCCCCGAATTCCACCATCCCTAGGTTATTCTAACCTTTCCCCAAATTCCCTCCTAGCAATTCTACCGCATAGGAAACGTAATACAAAGATTGGGGAATGAAAACCTTACCTTAGGGAAGAATTTTGATGGAAAAATGAAGAAAAATGCCTGGAATCTCCTAGCTCTTCTCCCAAAATGAACTTGTGAAAAATTGAATGTTTTGGGAGTTGTTTCTGCATTAAAATCCCTTCGGCCCTCTATAGTGGTCCCCGCTCTATGATAGTGGTCCCGCTATAGCGGTAGGCTGCCACTATAGTGGTCTTAAGTAGGTTGACCGCCCTTTGACCGCCGCTATAGCGGTAATTTCTACTGCTATAGCGGTGGCTGCTATCGCACATGACCGCGCTCGTCAAGGACAGAATATACAGAAATCTGGCAATTTTGTCCATTTCACAACACACCTGTTTCCCCCGACGTCCTGAAACAACCCCTTCACGTCAAACGCGATTTCGGGAGTTTTACTTACCCAAATGCGATTCCAAAAAGTCCCCCGGACTCCTTTATGTCTTGGCTACATGGAAATCTACCTCAATCCAAGACACCTAAACCCATATTTACCCGAATTTCCCTAGACTCTACCTCGCTCCAAAATCGGTCGAGGCTAGCCTAGCCTAGAATTTCAAACTCCCAAACCCAGAGTTTTCTAACTCTAAAACTTGGTACGATTGGACTACCCGTAACAATGGACCCGGTCATTACAACAGATACCAATTTACCCATCATTCATCCCCGAATGATCAAACCCAAAATTACGTAGATAAAAGGAAGGAAGTGTAGTACCTGAATACTCAAACAATTAAGGGTACTTGTCCCGCATGTCCTTCTCATTTTCCCAAGTGGCTTCCTCAACCGGATGATGCTTCCACTGAACCTTCACAATATCAATCACCTTTTCCCTCAACCTCCGTACATCCCGAGCAAGAATCAAAATCGGTTCTTCCTCATAACAAAGATCCTTATCCAAAAGTATCTCATCCCACTTGATGATGTAATCCCCATCCCCATGGTATCGCTTGAGCATGGATACATGGAATACCGGATGGACGCCCGACAAACTAGGTGGCAGTGCTAACTTGTAAGCCACTGGCCCCATAATTTCAAGCACTTCAAATGGACCGATGAACCGAGGGCTAAGCTTGCCCTTCTTACCAAACTGCATAACCCCTTTCATGGGTGATACCTTTAACAATACCTGCTTACCAACCTGAAAGTCCATTTCTCAGACCTTGCCATCTACATACTACTTTTGCCTGCTTTGAGCAGCCAGCAACTTGGTTTGTATGCCCCTTACCTTTTCATGCGCTTCTTCACTAAGTCTACGCCCAGAGGCTTCACATCACCTTCCTCAAACCACCCAATCGGTGATCTACAGTTCCTTCCATACAGGGCCTCTAACGGTGCCATATCGATACTAGAGTGGTAGCTATTATTATACGAGAATTCGCACAATGGTAGAAACTAGTCCCAATGACCCCCGAAGTCCATCACATATGCTCTCAGCATGTCCTCCAATACCTGGATCATCCTTTCTGAATGACCATCAGTGAGAGGGTGGAAGGTTGTGCTAAAGGTAAGTTGTGTACCCAACTCATCGTGTAACTTTCCCCAGAACTTAGAAGTAAATTGTGTACCCCTGTCTGAAATGATGGACAGTGGTACCCCATGCAATCTCACAATCTCTTTCACGTAGATCTTAGCCAATTGCTGTGAATTGTAATCTACCCTGACCGAAACTAAATAAGCTGACTTGGTCAGCCTGTCAACAATGACCCAAATTGAGTCATATTTCCCCAATGTCTCTGGAAGACCCACCACAAAATCCATGGCTATCCTTTCCCATTTCCACTCTGGAATGGGAATTCTCTAAAGTAGTCCTTCAGGTCTTTGATGTTCATACTTTACCTGCTGGTAGTTCTAACATTTGGACACAAAATCCACTATGTCCCTTTTTATCTCGGGCCACCAGTAATGCTGCCTCAAGTTTCTGTACATTTTGGTCACACCCGGATGAATTGAGTACATCAAACCATGAGCTTCTGCTAAGATTTTCTTTATCATATCATCCACCCGAGGAACACAAATCCTCTCTCTGAAATGCAACACTCCACCAGAGTCTAACATGGCATCTCTGGACTCCCTGAATATTACCATACCTCGCAACTTACCCAGTTTTGGATCCTGAAACTGTTTTGCCTTTATTTCCTCTATGAAGGTGGCCTTGACCTCAATGCTGGCCAACAACTGTCACGACCTGATTTCTTAAGTCATGATGGCACCTACAATCCCCCAGTAGGCGAACCAATTCCCGTAGCCCAGAACGGTTAGTAATGGGCTACTACCTAACCAAAATGCACCAGCAAGCAGAAATAAGCGAATGAAAAACTCGAATATAAATACATAAAGGGAGCTACACCAACCCCAAGACTTGGTATCGATAGTACAGAAGCTTCTAATAGAATACAAGTGCTAAAAGTAACAAAATACAACATAAATTTCCTCCGAAAGTACAAGGAGCAACAGTACAATAGATGAGATGTAGACAAGCCCCGACCGTTAGGCGCTCACCCTAGTCTCAAAGATTCAAAAGCTGCACGAGTCTCCAACGTGATCAACGGCAAAAGCTCAGCTAATATCTGCACAAAAAAGTGCAGAAGTATAGTATGAGCACCAAAACCACGGGTACTCAGTAGGTATCATAGGCCTACTGAGCGCATATAAGATATAAAAGCAGTAAGTAACAGATAGCAAGAAAGCAGTCACTGAGGCAATAAGCAAGGCACAAGGAGCTAGCACAGATCATCCATAACCAAGAGCTTCAAGTAAAACATGCTAGCACAAAGATACAATCACACAAAATCACTGGTGAAGGAAAGAAGAACGCACATGGATTCCTTGCACAATAATATAAGTAAGTAGAGAGAGAATTGAGAAAATAGTGGTATACCGATAACCTCAAGTGGAAGGAAAAGACGGAGAGCAGTCTAACATACTCAAAATGGAATCAACCAGTATAAGAAAATCATAACACCAATCCAATCATATGATAGCATAACCAGGGAATCACCTCACAAGTACAATCCTAGGATGAAATAACTAGGCCACAATAACCGAGAGATACCACTCAACTTCCCATAAGAATAGAACCAGAGTCTCACACTCTGCTCAGAAGGTCACACAAAAGTACCTCAATAAGATAGGACTCCAAAGCCCTCTCAATAATCTAAAATTCCACAACCAAAGCCTCAACAGGCTAGCCATCACTAATCTTTCAATAACCGGGTGCCAAGACAAGCTCTAAGTAAAAACAGGAGTAAATATAGTCTACCTATAGTCCCAACGGCCGCCCATACAACCGAGGAACACAATCAACTAAAAACAAATCCTCTGGTATCCCATACTACCGGAGCGTACACTGAACACGCAACAAAAAAGGGTGGAATCCAATGCATGATATGATATGATGTGAAATAGAACCTCTATATGTACCTCCTCCGGTGCCAATCAGGCCCAGTAGGCAGGTTCCATGGAAGGACTTAACATGTATACCTCTACTCCACCGTATACCCTTCCCTCTGGCGCACACAGCACGAAGCCCCAGGCCCAGAGCAGCAAGGTCCATGGAGGTCCCCGACCCCATACTAAAACTCAGTATTAAGATATGTCATCCGGAAGCAAGTCAGGGATTAAGATAGAGACCCAGTCTCAAGTATGCATGCCCAGACCCCGTCCAGGACTAAAGTAGTAGAGAATGCCTCAAATATCCCTCCAAGGGTGCCCGGGTGTAACCGGGTCTAAAACTATAGTAAATCAAGTCTAGTTCTCCGCCCTGCAGAGATTAGTATCAGTAATAAAATCAATTCTGGTGCTCTGCCCCGCAGAGACTAGTATCAGTAATAAAATCAAGTCTGGTGCTATGCCCCGCAGAGACTAATACCAGTAATAAAATCAGTGCGAAAACATCCAAAAATCCCCTTTTCTATCAACAACAGTACAAAAAACGGGCCCCCAGGGCCATGCAAATTTAGGAAAACTGTCAGTAGTGGCTCACAGCCAAAACTGTAGTAAAACATGCAGGGGAAAACATTTTTCATGGATGATATGCTCGCACACAAATATAAAAGTAGACCAATGGCTCACAACAATTCCTATCAGCCCTGCACACCCCCAACAACTACTCAACAGACATAACCAGCCTAAAAGAATAATCTCTATGCCCGGGACTCGCGGACATTCCCCAATAACCCACCATCTATGGTCCAGAGTCAATACATGGCCACACAGGACCACAAGGGTAATATACAATACTACGCGAATACTACAAATAATGCATGAAATAACGAACGAACAAGGTGGACAAGGTCTGGGGTACCAACCTATAATAACCCATCCAAGGATGCTAATTAATGCAGTTATAGCCTATATACGCAGAGTCTAGATAGGGGAAAACCATAACCTACCTGTCATCCGATGACTAGCTGCGGGAACAGCGTCCTCCAAGCTCGAACAGCTCCAGGAAGCTCTGAATCACACAAAACAAATACTTTCAACTGAATCCCAAAAGGCGTCTCTATGAAGCCTGACCAACCAAGGTAATGGAACAATTGCTAGAATCGACAAGGCTGCAAGAACGAGCCATAGCCAATTGATAAGATGTTAATGTCATACTCGCGACCAGCCAACTCCAAAGCATAAAAATGAGGCCAATAACAATAACAAATGGCAGCTAAATCCAACAACAATACGTTAACCACATCTCCAAGGAGCGACGAGCTCCCGAGGCACTATTTCAAGGCGTACTTCATGTCATTCAATCCAATAACCATCGTTCATGACTCCAATAAGAATCACACCAACTCCCAGTACCTACAACACCTTAACACCATCAACATACAATAATAACAACCCAATTTAATATGACAAAGGGGCTGCCCAGATCCACAGATCCAAAATACAACTTCGTGGCTCAGAAATCCATAAAACAATACTAGAACATATAATAACGAAGGAGGGTCATAGGAGGAAGGTTACCTCGACAAAAAGCTTTGAAATACCAAGATAAACATGCTATTATAAGGACCCACCACGAGCTATAACAATATACAGCAAGAAAACACGACAAACATGCCGATAACGATAAGTTCTCCTCGGAATTGATTCTAAAGCTCAAATTAAGAATGAGTCAAGGATTTAGAACCCTTACCTTCCGATAATCAAATGATAATACCATAAACATATCAGTCCCACGAACTGCCTCCTTGTTGTAGCAACAAATGGAGCCAAAACGACGAGAAAACTATACCACGATGATGAGCTCACGACGTAGAGCAACTTCCGTTAAACTTCCGAATTGAAAGGATCAAGGTCCATGGATTATTTCTAGGGTTTGTATCTGTTTTTCTATGGTTTTGGTCTGTTTTTATGGGTTTAAAATGAAGGAGAAGCTGATTTATAAAGGCAAATCGACTTAGGATGTGGGCCCCACTTTGACGTGTCTGCTTGTGCAGTCCTACGAAAACATGAATATCTCTCTATTCTGAAGTCGTATGGATGAACGGTTTTGTGCGTTGGAAACTAGACTCGTAGACCTTCGATTTGGTATATTGGGGGCTCACTAACTCTTTATATATAGGGATAAACACACCAATACATTTAACCCAAATTTGAAGAGAATTCCTTAAACGAATTTACAATAACTTTTTCCGACTTTTGTTTCGCAACTTGCTTGACTTCAAAACTTATCATATGATCATTTTGCGATTATAATACCTCATAACACATACTTCTTAGTATATTAGACACTATTAGTCTTACCCCAAAGGCACGGGTTACTTTAAACCTTCCAAACGGGCGAGGTGTTACACGAGGCATTTCTTTAACTCGAACTTTCTCTAAGGGATTCCTTTGACCAAGAACCTTGGTTTAATTCGTTGATATTACCAAGAATGTTGACGGAAGTCAACGATTTCCAAAGTTGAAGCTCTAAAATGAGGAACGGCCATAAAGACTAAACAAACGTCCTGGGCACCGAACTACCGGTCTCGACAAGCCATAAATGACTTAGGCCGCTACAAGTAAGCTCTAGTGGTACAAGAAAGGCGAAAACGTGTAAATGACCGGAAGGGTCATTACATCATCCACTACTAAAAAGACTTTCATCCCCGAAAGTCAGGAAGGAAAAAAATACCAGAGATTTAAGGATAGCGGATACAACGCCCGCACTACTCTCTCAGACAACCCGGGTAACCTCCGCGACCGGATGGCACCCAATATAACAGAACCAAAGAAAGCAACCAAGCCTTAATTTCTTACTAGCCAAGCTAGGTTTCAACCTCCAAAGATCTGCCAACCTAAACCGAACCTCGAGAATCTTAACCAAAAAGCACCTACACAACACCAAAACCAGAGCACCAAGCCTATCAACACACAAAACTCAAATCCTTAAAACCATACCAAGTTTACCAGAAAATCCATCAACCCAAAACTCTAACTCATGAACCCGCTGTTCCGCAAAAGCCCTTTTTTTTTTATTCTGATTTGAATCCTCTAGCACAACAAAAAGGAATCTGCATACAAGCTGAACACTCAAACCACCCTCGAAGCATCAACTGACACACTAGAGATCCATAGTTCCTGCTTATACTTTACCACGAACGAAGCCACCCGTTGTTCAAATGCATTTTAAGCCAAGATATAGGCTACTAGCCTTTGCCGTCTAAGATAACAACCCGTAGCGTATCATTGAAACTAAAGTTACCTGCCTTGACTGACCACCAACCATCGAACGAACACTTTTGCTAACATCGAACTTGCTAACTAAACCGTGCCAGGTCTGAATCAACTGAAAGTGAATGAACTAGGTCAACCTGCCCAAAAGACCCAAACTAAAACCACGATCCTGCAGGAAGTGTGGTAAGCCTACCACGAAGTCTATAACCATGAGCCAAGCTCCTAACTCTAGAAAACACTACTGCTACTCCGAACACTCGAACATCATTTGAATGTGAAATTGTCTTAAGAATCTCACCTCAGGAAGAAGTCTACCATGCCACAAATATCAAGTCCAAACACCCCGAAGGCAAAGGAAAAAGGTGCTTGGGGTTCAAAGTTACCATCTAGCCATAGAAATTTTTGCATATACTTTCAACTCATTCCATTGGCTCGAATCGACCGCTCTACTGGTTCTGCAAACAACCAACCACTTCGAAGCATATATCATAATGAACTTCTCGTCCATACTGGCCAAGTCTAACCAAAACTAGAACCCAACATAAACAATAACTCCGGAGGAATCAATTAAACAAGCTTTCAAATCCTGGGCAAACAAATGGCTATTATCAGTTTCTACGTATCATCAGAGCTCAAAATAGCCTCGCTAGTCTCAACCCGCACAAGCTGACCACATAAAGCATACACCACTGCTGAAGCTTAAACTTACGCCACTGAGTCTGTCCAACCATGGTAGAAGAACCTCGTACTAACTAGAACACTGCTGAAATCTAGAATATCTCGCCTCTTGCAGAGGTTAGCCAAGGACTAGGTGTCCAAGGCCAATAGCCGCATCCACAACTAAAGTAAAGAAGCTAAGTTGCCCGCACCCACTGCCTCCCGGCACTAGGATGCTGCAATCAAATAGAAACTGCCACAAACCATCCGATGTAACCTGCCAAGTAATGATTCTGAACACCGACTTTCAAAACTACCAACTTAAGCCTTGGTCGAACAAGGATGCTGCCAATGAACCCGTAAGAACCCAAGCCAACTAGTCCTGAATATGCTAATTGCCAACACCGTAGTTGCTACTGAAACAAAACCAATCGATGGAAAACCCACAACAATGTATAGAAGGCTGAATCGAATCACCAACACACAATCCCAAAGCAAACCTTCATCGCCACCTCAGGCAACTACGAGGACACTTAAACACAAACAAAGAGTCATCTCTCTTATATTTCAACTAAACAAAAATGCTTCCTTAGCACATACTAAACCTTACAAATCCTTTCTCGAATAAGAACCTGAAGCTATTACCTTACTACTCATAGCTACACGTCAAATTCAATAAGGCAGGAGAAGAATGGGCCGGATGCCCAACTCATCCAAAATGATTACAAATACAACCTAACCATGAGGTTACGATCAACACTTAGTCGGAAGTGCTTAAAGTCAAGACCCAATAACGATGCCAACATCCAGAGCTCATCAAAAGAACTACGATCAAAATTCGTTACAACTGGAGCGAGGGATACAACCAAACACCCAACGGACCAGGAAGTGGAGGAGACTATGGGAACAACCCACATACCTTCCAACCTCCTAAACTAATTAACAAAGAGGGTCGACTCTAGACACTCGAGAGACCAAACCAATCTATGCACACTAGCATAACCAACACCTCCCAACATAGGCAAAATCTCAACTCCGGCCCAACTACCGGTAATACACCGAACCATCACATGGATCTCTAGCCACGCTAGATAACGGCCTAGGCAACAACCATCTAGGACCGCTCAACAAGGGAAACCCAACCAAAAGTCCAGAATCACAATGAAACAGGGGTAAGCCAATTAGAAACAGATTAATAAGAACTACCCACGAGCTACAACTCCGGGAAAATACCTCTCAAGGCTAACTTACCCCCATCCACTACTAAAGAATAAACTACCAATAAAACAACGCATCAATACTATAATTCGGGTAGCCAAACAACTTAAACAAGTAGCAGGTAGGCATAGAAGCAATTATAGAGTCGCAACACGAGCGGGACTAACATAAGTCAAAGGTAGCAAAAGCCTGACCTGGAGTAACGATGTCAGGAACCTCTACCTCTAGGCCACCAAGAGGAGCATCAAGCTGATGGGGTCTAACTCTGGACTGAGTGGTCAAAATTGAAGCCCCAACCAGCCCTCGCTGGGGACAAACTCAATAAAGGTGACCAATCTCTCCACAATGATAACAACCAGGTTGTCTGGGATACACAATCCTGGGGCAATTCCTAGCAAAGTGCCCATGCTCACCACACCAAAAATAGCCTATACCAGATGAAATCCGATGGGAAAATCTCACCTCGTACTCCAATACCGACAGACAACCCTGCTGAAGAACTAGAAGCTCAACTATAACTGAACCACCACTCACAGAACCAGGTACTGAAACACTCACCAGAGGACTCAAGGTCCTAGCCACGGTGTCCTGAAGAACTGAGGTCGCTGTAAATCTAATCAGAGGTTGGGCTGACCCCACACCCCCTATCTAGTGCAGTAAACCCTCACTTTGTAGTCCTAGCACTGATGGAAGAACCGAAACAACAGGCACCAAAGTCTCAGCACCAACCGCTATCGCACTCGTATGAGGCATCTCAGAATAAATAAACAACCGAAGTTTAGAACTCAATAGAGCCAGGAACGCACGATAAGGAGCCAAAAAGATGAAACTTTTCCTAACAATGCCCTGTAGCCTCCTGCAGATAGGATACGGACGTCATCGTACCAATCCATGAGACTCTACTTAGACACTTGCTTCTGTACCATGACACCGGTGAACCTAGAGCTCTGATACCAAGCTGTCACGACCTGATTTCTCAAGTCATGACGGCACCTACAATCCCCCAGTAGGCGAACCAATTCCCGTAGCCCAGAACGGTTAGTAATGGGCTACTACCTAACCAAAATTCACCAGCAAGCAGAAATAAGCGAATGCTAAACTCAAATATAAATACATAAAGGGAACTACACCAACCCCAAGACTTGGTATCGACAGTACAGAAGCTTCTAATAGAATACAAATGCTAGAAGTAACAAAATACAACATAAATTGCCTCCGAAAGTACAAGGAGCAACAGTACAACAGATGAGATGTAGACAAGACCCGATCGTCAGGCGCTCACCCTAGTCTCAAAGATCCAAAAGATGCACGAGTCTCCAACGTGATCAACGGCGAAAGCTCAGCTAATATCTGCACAAAAAAGTGCAGAAGTGTAGTATGAGCACCAAAACCACGGGTACTCAGTAGGTATCATAGGCCGACTGAGCGCATATAAGATATAAAAGCAGTAAGTAACAGATAGCAAAAAAGCAGTCACTGAGGCAATAAGCAAGGCACAAGGAGCTAGCACAGATCATCCATAACCAAGAGCTTCAAGTAACACATGCTAGCACAAAGATACAATCACACAGAATCATTGGTGAAGGAAAGAAGAACGCACATGGATTCCTTGCACAACAATATAAGTAAGTAGAGAGAGAATTGAGAAAATAGCGGTATACCGATAATCTCAAGTGGAAGGAAAAGACGGAGATCAGTCTAACATACTCAAAATGGAATCAACCAGTATAAGGAAATCATAACACCAATCCAATCATATGATAGCATAACCAGGGAATCACCTCACAAGTACAACCCTAGGATGAAATAACTAGGCCACAATAACCGAGAGATACCACTCAACTTCCCACAAGAATAGAACCAGAGTCTCACACTCTGCTCAGAAGGCCACACAAAAGTACCTCAATAAGATAGGACTCCAAAGCCCTCTCAATAATCAAAAATTCCACAACCAAAGCCTCAACAGGCTAGCCATCACTAATCTTTCAATAACCGGGTGCCAAGACAAGCTCTAAGTAAAAACAGGAGTAAATATAGTCTACCTATAGTCCCAACGGCCGCCCATACAACCGAGGAACACAATCAACTAAAAACAAACCCTCCGGTATCCCATACTACCGGAGTGTACACTGAACACGCAACAAAAAAGGGTGGAATCCAATGCATGATATGATATGATGTGAAATAGAACCTCTGTATGTACCTCCTCCGGTGCCAATCAGGCCCAGCAGGCAGGTTCCATGGAAGGACTTAACATGTATACCTCTACTCCACAGTATACCCTTCCCTCTGGCGCACACAGCCCGAAGCCCCAGGCCCAGAGCGGCAAGGACCATGGAGGTCCCCGACCCCATACTAAAACTCAGTATCAAGATATCATCCGAAAGCAAGTCCGGGATCAAGATAGAGACCCAGTCTCAAGTATGCATGCCCAGACCCCGTCCAGGACTAAAGTAGTAGAGAATGCCTCAAAAATCCCTCCAAGGGTGCTCGGGTGTAACCGGGTCTAAAACTATAGTAAATCAAGTCTAGTGCTCTACCCTGCAGAGACTAGTATCAGTAATAAAATCAAGTCTGGTGCTCTGCCCCGCAGAGACTAGTATCAGTAATAAAATCAAGTCTGGTGCTATGCCCCGCAGAGACTAATACCAGTAATAAAATCAGTGCGAAAACATCCAAAAATTCCCTTTACTATCAACAACAGTACCAAAAATGGGCCCCCAGGGCCATGCAAATTTTGGAAAACTGTCAGTAGTGGCTCACAGCAAAATTTGTAGTAAAACATGCAGGGGAAAACCTTTTTCATGGATGATATGCTCGCACACAAATATAAAAGTAGCCCAACGGCTCACAACAATTCCTATCAGCCCTGCACAGGCCCAACAACTACTCAACAGACATAACGATCCTAAAAGAATAATCTCTATGCTCGAGACTCGCGAAAATTCCCCAATAACCCACCATCTATGTTTCAGAGTCAATACATGGCCACACGGGACCACAAGGGTAATATACAACACTACGCGAATACTACAAACAACGCATGAAATAACGAACGAACAAGGTGGACAAGGTCTGGGGTACCAACCTATAATAACCCATCCAAGGATGCTAATTAATGCAGGTATGGCCTATATACGCAGAGTCTAGATAGGGGAAAACCATAACCTACCTTTCATCCGATGACTAGCTGCGACAACAGCATCGTCCAGGCTCGAACAGCTCCAAGAAGCTCTGAATAACACAAAACAAATACTTTCAACTGAATCCCAAAAGGCGTCTCTATGAAGCCTGACCAACCAAGGTAATGGAACAATTGCTAGAATCGACAAGGCTGCAAGAACGAGCCATAGCCAATTGATAAGTTGTTAATTTCATACTCGCGACCAGCCAACTCCAAAGAATAAAAATGAGGCTAATAACAATAACAAATGGCAGCTAAATCCAACAACAATACGTTAACCACATCTCCAAGGAGCGACGAGCTCCCGAGGCACTATTTCAAGGCGTACTTCATGTCATTCAATCCAATAACCATCGTTCGTGACTCCAATAAGAATCACACCAACTCCCAGTACCTAAAACACCTTAACACCATCAACATACAACAATAACAACCCAATTTAATATGACAAAGGGGCTGCCCAGAGCCACAGATCCAAAATACCACTTCGTGGCTCAGAAATCCATAAAACAATACTAGAACATATAATAACGAAGGAGGGTCATAGGAGGAAGGTTACCTCGACAAAAATCTTTGAAATACCAAGCTAAACATGCTGTTATAAGGACCCACCACGAGCTGTAACAATATACGGCAAGAACATGACAAACATGCCGATAACGATAAGTTCTCCTCGGAATTGATTCTAAATCTCAAATTAAGAATGAGTCAAGGATATAGAACCCTTACCTTCCGATAATCAAATTATAATACCATAAAAATATCAGTCCCACGAACTGCCTCCTTGCAGTAGCAACAAACGGAGCCAAAACGATGAGAAAACTATACCACGACGATGAGCTCGCGACGTAGAGCAACTTCCGTTAAACTTCCAAATTGAAAGGATCAAGGTCCATGGATTATTTCTAGGGTTTGTATCTGTTTTTATATGGTTTTGGTATGTTTTTATGGGTTTAAAACGAAGGAGAAGCTGATTTATAAAGGCAAACTAACTTAGGATGTGGGCCCCGCTTTGACGTGTCTGCTTGTACAGTCTTACGAAAACATGAATATCTCTCTATTCTGAAGTCATATGGATGAACGGTTTAGTGCGTTGGAAACTAGACTCGTAGACCTTCGATTTTGTATATTGTGGGCTCACTAACTCTTTATATATAGGGAGAAACACCCCAAGACATTTAACCCAAATTTGAAGAGAATTCCTTAAAGGAATTTACAATAACTTTTTCCGACTTTTGTTTCGCAACTTGCTTGACTTCAAAACTTATCATACGACCATTTTGCGATTATGATACCTCATAAAACATACTTCTTAGTATATTAGACACTATTAGTCTTACCCCAAAGGCACGGGTTACTTTAAACCTTCCAAACGGGCGAGGTGTTACACGAGGCATTTCTTTAACTCGAACTTTCGAGTAAGGGATTCTTTTGACCAAGAACCTTGGTTTAATTCGTTGATATTACCAAGAATGTTGACGGAAGTCAACGATTTCCAAAGTTGAAGCTCTAAAATGAGGAACGGCCATAAAGACAAAACAAACGTCCCGGGCACCGAACTACCGGTCCCGATAAGCCATAAATGACTTGGGCCGCTACAAGTAAGCTCTAATGGTACAAGAAAGGCGAAAACGTATAAATGACCGGAAGGGTCATTACAACAACCCACCTTGATCTGAAACACCCAAGTGCATGAACTTGGCCTCCAAAGCCCGAATCTCCTTAGCCAATGGTCATTTGGATGCCCCCAAACAAGTCAAGCTACCCATGCTAACAGTTTTCCGGCTAAATGTGTCTCCCACCATATTAGCCTTACCCGGATGGTACTGAATTGTCACATCATAATCCTTCAATATCTCCATCCATCTCCTTTGCCTAATATTCAAATCCTTCTAAGTGAAAATATGTTACAGACTGCGATGATCTGTGAATACCTCACACTTGACACCATAAAGATAGTGTCTCAAAATTTTCAAAAGTAAAAAGCACCACTGCCAACTCTAAATCGTGAGTCAGGTAATTCCTCTCATGCACTTTCAACTGCCTGGATGCATTGGCTATCACATTCCTATCCTTCATCAAAATAGCACCCAAACCAGAATGTGAAGCATCACAGTAAACAACAAAGTCTTTACCTTCAACCGGCAAGGACAAAATAAGGGTTGTGGTCAAAAGTGTCTTGAGCTTTTGGAAGCTCTCCTCGCACTTGTCGGACCACATGAACGGTACCTCCTTCTGTGTCAGCCTGGTCAGGTGAGTAGCAATAGAAGCAAAATTCTTAACAAACCTCCGGTAGTACCCCGCTAGCCCAACAAAACTCCTCACCTCGATCATAGAGCTAGGCCGAACCCAACTCTTGACTGCCTCAATTTTTTGGGGATCTACCATCACCTCCTATTCTTATACTACGTGCCCCAAAAATGCCATGGAAGTCAACCAAAACTCACACTTGGTGAATTTTGCATAAAGCTTTTGGTGCCTCAAGATATCCAGCACAATATGAAGATGATTAGGATGCTCCTCCCTACTCTTAGAGTAGATCAAAATATCATCGACAAACATGATAACGAAGGAATCCAAGTAGGACTTGAACACCTCATTCATCAAACTCATGAATGTTGCTGGCGCATTGGTCAAACCAAACGACATTACTAGAAACTCGTAATGCCCATACCAAGTAACAAAAGTAGTTTTTGGAATGTCCTCCGGCCTAATCTTTAACTGATGGTACCCCGACCTCAAGTCAATTTTTGAGAACACTGATGGACCCTGAAGCTGGTTAAACAAATCATCTATACGGGGTAGAGGGTACTTATTCTAGATGGTCACCTTGTTCTACTGCCTATAATCTATGCACATCCGCATACTACCATCCTTCTTCTTTACAAATAAAACCAGAGCACCCCAAGGTGAAGCACTGGGACGTATAAATCCCTTATCTAGGAGTTCTTGTAGCTGAGTCTTAAGTTCCCTTAACTCTGTCGGGTCCATACGATATGTAGGAATGGAATTGGGACGAGTATCTGGCTTCAAATCAATACAAAAATCTATATCCCTGTCCGGAGGCATACCAGGCAAGTCCGCTAGAAACACCTTTAAAAATTTGAAAACCACTGGAACTTACTCAATAGGCAGGGACTCCACACTATCATCCTGTATATGAGCCAAGAAGGCTAGACACCCCCTCCCCACTAGCTTCTTAGCCCAGACAAATGATATTATCTTGACTGGCTTAGGCCTGCACACACCTTCCCACTCTAGTCTATCCTTACCCAGAATCTCTAGAGCTACAGCCTTGGTGTTATAGTTCAACATAGCATGATAAGGAGATAGCCAGGTCATACCCAAGATAATATCAAAATCAGCCATATCCAGAATTACCGAGTCTACTTAAGTATGTAACCGCATAAAAATAACTGAACAGTCACGATATACATGAGTCACAACCACTAACTCTCCAACTAGGGTAGAAACATAGATAGGGGAATCAAGGATATCACAAGTCAAACCCAGCCCCAAAGCAAAACTCACAGACACATAAGAATACGTAGAGCCTGGGTCAAATAATACTGAAGCCATTTTATCACAGACAAGAATAGTACATGTGATCACTGTATCTGAGGCTTCTGCCTCAATCCTCCCTGGAAGAGCATAGCAATGAGTCTGATCATCAATCCGAGCAACTTCCCGGGCCGGCTACGCTGCACCCCTGCCTGCGCCGCCATTCCCTGAAAATTACCTCGCCCACCCTATGGATGACCCCTGGCATTACCGCCTTTGCCTACCGGAACCACTGATCTAGTCTGTTGCTGACCCTGATCACCTGTTTGCCTATGTGGACACCCCTATTAAAGTGGCCCAACTCACCATAATGGAAGCAACCACGGTCCAGAGTAGGTCTGCTAGCTGATGTATAGGACGCTTCCTGGCCTCTAGGAGCTGAAGACTGAGCTCCCTGATGACCACTTGTAGTAGCTAGCAGAGCTGACTGAATAGAACGGGCCGGATAACGCTGCTGATGTTGGCCCCTGGATTATGAACCACCATAATTTCCCTTATTCCGGGACTTCTTGGCTAAAGCCTTAGCTTGCCCCGCTTGTCTAACTCCCTCAATCTTCTTCACATAATCCACCACATCATTAAATCCCTTTCTCGAAGAAGTCATATGCACTGACAGTACTTGCAGTTCACTATTTAGGCCCTTGACAAACAACTGGACCCGTTCCTCCTCAGAACCTAACATCTGTGTAGCAAAACGAGACAACACATGGAACTTAGCCTCTTAAGCTGAGACCGACAAGCTACCTGCTCTAGGTTCAGAAACTCATCCTTCTTCCAGTCCCTCAAAGTACGGGGACGTACTTCTCTATAAACAATGCATGGAACTTCTCCTAAGTCATTAGAGGTAGAATAGAAGACCGACACTCAACATGAGACCTCCACCACTGCTTGGCATCACCCTGCAGCTGAAAAGTGAAAAACTCCACCCCATGATGACGTACAATACCCAATTTGTGCAACCTCTCATGGAAATCCAGGATGAACTCATAGGCATCCTCCTTGTCTGTCCCTTGAAACATCAGAGGTTTCAGCTTAAGGAAATTAGTCAGCATCTCATGCTCATTACCTATCATCACTGGGCCTAACATTGGCCTGAGGAGATTATTTGTGCCTAAAGATGCATCCATCCTTGGTGTAGTAGTAGTCGTTGGCTGAGTATCCAAGGCTTGATTTGCATAAGCTGCTGGTATGGTTCCAGCACCAACCAACCCACTCAGAATATCCCACGCCTGCTTAAAAGCTTTCGGTATCATAGTAGGAAGGCCCGCACCCCCAACCGATGTTGCCTCCTCTTGAGCCCCTCCATCCTCTACAACCACTTCTTCTAGATCCTCAGCCACATGATCCTGAGGTGGGGGAGGGGTTACCTAATGTGCAGTAGCAGCTCGAGCTCCACCCCTGGCGGGTGCAGCTCTAGCTCGTCCCCTGCCCCTTCCCCTACCTCTGCCATGAACTGTCAGGACCACTGTTGGGATCGCTGGCCTTGCTCCATTATTCCTTGTAATGACCATCTGCGGACAGAAGAGCGAATGAGGTTAGATACCAATTTGTATCACCAGACACCAATTGGAATCGAGTTATAGCACAAAGGAAAGAAGGAAGAGATAGTTTTTTCCTAAAGCCCCATAGCCTCTCAAAGAAAAGTACGGATGTCTCCGTACTGTTCTGCAAGACTCTACTAGACCTGTCTGGTACAATGAGATCAATAAACCTAGGCTCTGATACTATCTTTGTCACGACCCAACCCATCGTGAGTGGCACCCACCCAAACCCCCGGATGAGTGAACCAAAAGAGTTCAACCCTTGTCTAGACTAACAGCCTAAGCCAATAAAAGAAAGTAAACTAGCAATCAAAACAATTCAAAAACTAATCATAATCATTATCCTGCGGAAAATCCTTCCTAGGAACTGAAAGTCATTGTACCAAACATCAATACCAAATATCTAGAATACAGGGTGCAACCCCAAAAGATAAAATGAAATAGTTTTAAGTTCAAAACAAATGGACTGAAACTCGAAGAATAACCCAAGGTAGCTTGAAACAAGCAGCTCACCCTTGAAAGTCAGAATCGCCGGTGCTAAATGCGAGGTTGCGTCTCAGTGACTGATAGATTTCTTGTACTCACTAAAGAAAAGAAAGTGCAGTATCAGTACACCACCACTGTGTAATCGTAGGATCATCAACCAGTTTTCAAGTAAATAGCATATATCACAGTACAACATATTCAAGTAAATATATGGAAAACATGCAACAAGTATACAGGCCCTAGACTACAAGTCTCTACCTATCTTGTACCAGCATGAAATCCATCTCTTACTGTTCTATACCACGAACATGAGCCATTAACTATACCTTTTCGTCTAGCCCAGACCCACCCTGGAATCCCCTCTAGACACATACCAAAATTAATGCTTCAACCCGGCCTAAACCAAGACCAACACCGCAGTTATACAAAGTTCTCGACCACTCAAGGACCACCAGCAATAGCACTTTTAAATAGACAACCGGTCCACTCACTGAACCAATATCAACTGTCACATTCAGTAAAACAACCCGGTCCACACACGGAACCAATATCAGCCAATGCAATACAATAATCAATGAAACAATGCAAGATGCAATAAAGTAAACCCGTACTAGGCATGGTACCCATGCCAATCAAATGTTATACCCATACCAGGTGTGGTACCCATGCCAACCATTTGTTATACCCGTACCAGGTGTGGTACCCGAGCCAACCGAATGTCAACAACCACAGTCAATATATGAACACACACAACTTGTAAAACCAACAAGTAAACACCGTTCAATCACAGACTGTGAATAGGAACCTAGACATTCCACACGACTTCCCTAAGCAATGTAATGCATACAATAACTTAGACATGAGTACACGAATATACACATTCACAGAAAGTCATAAGCCATCACCTAACTCGAAATGTTCCAAGCTCTGTTCGACCCGAACTTTCCCGTGTTCCAGATTCCTCTCTCGTTCTTGGTCTAAAAACAACACACAGTACATATAATTAACACACAGGGCCTGTACATTACCCGGATTATACCAAATCCCCAAACCCCAAGCCACCCATGAACATCCAACTCTTTTCCTGGGCTTTTCCACCGTTAATTCTCCTAATTCTATCATTTTTAGGAATAAAACAAGGAATTAAACAACTTATGATCATAATAATGTACTTTAATCCATACCCAAGAACACAAATGCGTGGAATCCCCTTTCTTCCCCGAATTCCACCATCCCTAGGTTATTCTAACCTTTCCCCAAATTCCCTCCTAGCAATTCTACCGCATAGGAAACGTAATACAAAGATTGGGGATTGAAAACCTTACCTTAGGGAAGAATTTTGATGGAAAAATGAAGAAAAATGCCTGGAATCTCCTAGCCCTTCTCCCAAAATGAACTTGTGAAAAACTGAATGTTTTAGGAGCTGTTTCTGCATTAAAATCCCTTCGGCCCTCTATAGTGGTCCCCTCTCTATGATAGCGATCCCGCTATAGCGGTTGGCTGCCACTATAGTGGTCTTAAGTAGGTTGACCGCCCTTTGACCGCCGCTATAGCGGTAATTTCTACTCCTATAGCGGTGGCTGCTATCGCACATGACCGCGCTCTTCAAGGACAGAATATACAGAAATCTGCCAATTTTGGCCATTTCACAACACACCTGTTTCCCCCGACGTCCTGAAACAACCCCTTCACGTCAAACGCGTTTCCGGGAGTTTTACTTACCCAAATGCGATTCCAAAAAGTCCCCCGGACTCCTTTATGTCTTGGCTACGTGGAAATCTAGCTCAATCCAAGACACCTAAACCCTTATTTACCTGTATTTCCCTAGACTCTACCTCGCTCCAAAACTGGTCGAGGCTAGCCTAGCCTAGAATTTCAAACTCCCAAACCCAGAGTTTTCTAACTCTAAAACTTGGCACGATTGGACTACCCATAACGACGGACCCGGTCATTACAACAGATACTAATTTACCCATCATTCATCCCTGAATGATCAAACCCAAAATTACGGAGATAAAAGGAAGGAAGTGTAGTACCTGAATACCCAAATAATTAAGGGTACTTGTCCCGCATGTCCTTCTCATTTTCCCAAGTGGCTTCCTCAACTGGATGATGCTTCCACTGAACCTTCACCATATCAATCACTTTTTCCCTTAACCTTCGTTCATCCCGAGCAAGAATCAAAACTGGTTCTTCCTCATAACAAAGATCCTTATCCAAAAGTATCTCATCCCACTTGATGATGTAATCCCCATCCCCATGGTATCGCTTGAGCATGGATACATGGAATACCGGATGGACGCCCGACAAACTAGGTGGCAGTGCTAACTTGTAAGCCACTGGCCCCACAATTTCAAGAACTTTAAATGGACCGATGAACCGAGGGCTAAGCTTGCCCTTCTTACCAAACTGCATAAGAGCGAATGAACCGAGGGATCACTGGCCGTGCTCCATTATTCCTTGTAATGACCATATGCGGACAGAAGAGCGAATGAGGTTAGATACCAATTTGTATCACCAGACACCAATTGGAATCGAGTTATAGCACAAAGGAAAGAAGGAAGAGATAGTTTTTCCTAAAGTCCTATAGCCTCTCAAAGAAAAGTATGGATGTCTCCGTACTGTTCTGCAAGACTCTACTAGACCTGTCTGGTACAATGAGATCAATAAACCTAGGCTCTGATACCATCTTTGTCATGACCCTACCCATCGTGAGTGGCACCCACCCAAACCCCCGGATGAGTGAACCAATAGAGTTCAACCCTTGTCTACACTAACAGCCTAAGCCAATAACAGAAAGTAAACTAGCAATCAAAACAATTCAAAAACTAATCATAATCATTATCTTGCGGAAAGTCCCTCCTAGGAACTGATAGTCATTGTACCAAACATCAATACCAAATATCTAGAATACGGGGATGTAACCCCAAAAGATAAAATGAAATAGATTTAAGTCCGAAACAAATGGACTGAAACTTTAAGAATAACTCAAGGTAGCTCGAAACAAGCATTTCACCCTTAAATCAGAATCATCGATGCTAAATGCGAGGTCGCATCTCAGTCGTTGGTTGATTTCCAGTACTCACAAAATACAAGCAAGTGTAGTATCAATACACCACCACTGTGTACTGGTAGGATCATCAGCCAGTTTTCAGGTAAACAGCATATATCACAGTACAACATATTCAAGTAAATATATGGAAAACATGCAACAAGTATACAGGCCCTAGACTACAAGTCTCTACCTACCTTGTACCAGCATGAAATCCATCTCTTACAGTTCTATACCACGAACATGAGCCATTAACTATACCTTTTTTCTAGCCCAGACCCACCCTGGAATCCGCTCTAGACACATACCAAAAGTAATGCTTCAACCCGGCCTAAACTAAGACCAACACAGCAGTTATACAAAGTTCCCGGACACTCAACGACCACCAGCAATAACACTTTTAAATAGACAACCCGGTCCACTCACGAAACCAATATCAAGTGTCACATTCATTAAAACAACCCGGTCACACACAGAACCAATATCAGCCAATGCAATATAATAATCAATGAAATAATGCAAGATGCAATAAAGTAAACTCGTACAAGGCGTGGTACCCATGCTAACCAAATGTTATACTAGTACCAGGTGTGGTACCGTGCCAACCATTAGTTATACCCGTACTAGGCATGGTACCCGAGCCAACCAAATGTCAACAATCACAGTCAATATATGAACACACACAACTTGTAAGACCAACAAGTAAAGACCGTTCAATCACAGACTGTAAACAGGAACCTAGACATTCCACATGACTTCCCTAAGCAATGTAATGCATACAATCACTTAGCCATGAGTACACGAATATACACATTCACATAAAGTCATAAGCCATCACCTACCTTGAAATGTTCCAAGCTCTATTCGACCCGAGATTTCCCGTGTTCCGGATTCCTCTCTCGTTCTTGGTCTAAAAACAACATACAATACATATAATTAATATACAAGGCCTGTACATTATCCGAATTATACCAAATCCCAAAACCCCAAGCCACCCATGATCATCCCACCCTTTTCCTGAGCTTTTCCACTATTAATTCTCCTAGTTCTATCATTTTTTACGAATAAAA
The DNA here is from genome assembly GCA_003996215.1 of Jaltomata sinuosa. NCBI lineage: Eukaryota > Viridiplantae > Streptophyta > Magnoliopsida > Solanales > Solanaceae > Jaltomata > Jaltomata sinuosa. The sequence goes on along the minus strand of QJPP01004017.1, from coordinate 12,246 downwards.
CAGGGAATTAAACAACCTATGATTAAAATAATGTACTTTAATCCATACCCAAGAACACACATGCTTGGAATCCCCTTCCTTCCCCAAATTCCACCATCCCTAGGTTATTCTAACCTTTCCCCAAATTCCCTCCTATCAATTCTACCACATAGGAAACGTAATACAAAGATTGGGGAACGAAAACCTTACCTTAGGGAAGAATTTTTACGAAAAAAGGAAGAAAAATGCCTGGAATCGCCTAGCCCTTCTCCCAAATGAACTTGTGAAAAAATGAATATTTTGGGAGCTTTTTCTGCATTAAAATCCCGTCGGCCTGCTATAGCGGTCCCCTCTCCGCTATAGCGGTAGGCTACCGCTATAGCGGTCTTAAGTAGGTTGACCGCCCTTTGACCGCCGCTATAGTGGTAATTTCTACCGCTATAGCGGTGGCCACTATCACACGTGACCACACTTGTCACGAATAGAATGTCCGAAAATCTGCCAGTTTTGGCCATTTCACGACACACATGTTTCCCCCCGACGTCCTGAAAAACAACTCCTTCACGTCAAACGCGATTTCGGCAGTTCTACTTACCCAAATGCAATTCTGAAAAGTCCTCCGGACTCCTTTATATCTTTGCTACATGAAAAACTAGCTCAATCTAAGACACCTAAACCCATCTTTACCAGGATTTCCCTAGATTCTACCTCGCTCCAAAACTAGCCGAGGCTAGCCTAGCCCAGAATTTCAAACTCCCAAACCTAGAGTTTTCTAACTCTAAAACTTGGCACGATTAGAATACCTATAATGACAGACCTGGTCATTACAGAGGGCCAAAGATAAGAGGCCACGCTATCAGGGCAGATACAGTGGTTCCCGCTCTAGCAGTAGAGGTTCAGGTCAGTAGTACCGAGGATATCAGCCACAACAGTATCAAGGTCATTCTAGCTGGCCAGTTCAGGAATCACTTCATACTTCTATTGGGCCTCAGTTTGATCAGAGTTATGGTAGTCAACATAGGTACACTGGTCATTCATCAAGGGGTACATCAACTAGGGCATCAAACTGTGGTGTCCATTCAGGTTCAGCCAGTTCATCTTGATAGGATGGTCCATCAAGACCATGCTATGAGTGTGGTATCATTAGTCATTTCACTAGAGAGTGCCTCTAGTAGGTTTCAGTTCATCCAGTCGCTCAGCCAGCTCAACCTTTAAGATCAGTGCAGCCACTAATCAGATGAGGTGGTATCCCTGGTAGAGGTGGTGCCCAGCGTGGTAGGATAGGTGGTCGGGATAGCAGTCGATTAGGTGGAGTTCATTTTCAGTTCTATGCGGTCCCTGTTAGACCGAAGGCAAATGCCTCATATGTGGTGATCACAGCCTATTTTAAATAATAAGCTCGATTAAACTAATTATATTTAGTTCGTCTCTATTCCTACTCTAACCTAATCTCTTTAAATAATTTAAAATAAAGCTGAATTTTATCAAATTGCTCTCAATCTGGCTATTTCTTAAATAGGAAGTGGCCACATTTCGCAAAATGTGGCCGGATTCTAAACAACCTCACTCCTTATATCTGCCAGAGATTTTGGCCAACTCGCCATTCCCAAACCTGAAGGCCCACTTCATTTCTCCACTACAATTCCCCTCAACCCGATCCAGCCCACTTACACACCATTATACTCTTTTTTTTTCCCTCACAATGCTCAAACCAAACGACCCCTTATACTCCCTCTCTCTTTTCGTCTTCAACAGACGAACAACACGCACTCAGTACTTCTCCGTCACAGCTCAACCAAACGACAACCAAAATCATTAACAAAAAAGGCCAAACGACTCCCAAATATCCATAAAATTATCACACCTCCATCTATTTCCCCTTCGTATCCGTTTCCAGTATGAATCGATGAGTTGTTCATCTTCTAGAAGAACCCGGAAGCTCCAGGTGGCGTCCAAATGTCTCTCACCCCTAGAAACGCGGTGGATTATCCTCCATATCATTGGTGTAGGATCAATTTCGTACCACCAGGTACAAACGTGGCATCATCAGGTGTTTTTAGGTTTTGAATTTCAAAAATCCTCAAACCTTATCGGAAATTCCCACTCGTTTTCTCCTATTTTCCATCCGTTGGAAAACCCTAAATTCTCTCCTATATAAACTCCTTACTCTCCATTGTGAAGGGGTGGTTTTTTGGGTAGCAAAATCTTGGAAGAGTCCTTTTCTCCAATTTTTGGGAAACCTGGAAAATCAAGACCAATTTGAAGCGAAAATCAAACTATTTTGATAAGTTTTCTTGAGAATTCTGTGGCTAGTTGAAATTTGAAAACGAAGTTGTTTCAAGTTCTTAGTTCGTCGGGAAGTCACTGAAAAAACCTTGACTCATCATCCCATCTTTGTTGCCCGAAAAAAGGCAAAATCATCTTTTTACTTTACTATTTTATCAGTCTTATTTGTGTGTTGGTTTGCCGTGATTGATTTGCTCGTGTTGAAGTTCATTTGGTTGCTTGGCTGGCCGTTGTTGTTTGTTTGATTAAGAAAGATGCGTTGAGTCTTTTGGGGAATAGTCAAACTCGGAAGAAACTTCAAACTCACTGGTTTGGCTTGTCCCAAGAGTTCCTACATACTTGAAACTCCCCTAATTCCCTTTGGTTATTTGAGTGGTTAACGTGTTTAATGCTTGTATAGTATAATAGAGCCTCTAACAAACTCGATAACAATAGTTGGTAGCCAAATGTTAGTTCTAGGATTAATCTGTAACTCTTGAAATTTTCCTTGATAGTTCATTGTTGTGTTCTTGCCTATTCAGTAGTTTTCTTTCTCTTGTGAATTCAATAGTGAAAATAGTCATGTGAGGTGATGGATAATGCTGTTTTAAACCATGTTCTAGGATCTCCATGGTCTACAATACCATGAGAGGTCCTGAGAACCAAGTCTTTGAAATAACTGGTGAGTTTTAGGATAAATGTTCATATTCTCGTTTGGCAAAAAACTCTACTTGATTTTCTTCTATGTTTGCTTGGAATCTAAAGGAATGTTGCAAGTATACTCTTTCAGTTTCTTATAATGAAGATTGCATTTTGGTTAGTAGCCTCGAATAGTATGTATGCTGTGATTTTCTAGAGGATACTCATTTGGTTTACGACACTGTTGAGAAATTCATTTGTCGTATACCTAAGTAATCAATTAATGGATAAGCATAAAAGTATCAAATTTCCTTTGTTTCGATTAATAAATTTCTCATTTTTTTCTCTAAATGTGGATCTGTTTAAAGTTTAAGCTTTTAAAGCATGAGTATGGTGTATATTTAACGTAAGCCTACAACTGTCTTCTGTTTAAGCATGTCCAAGACTATTTTAATAGCTAGTTTGGTTAAAATTTAGGATCAAGCATGTTGTAGATTTTGATGTTCTGATATGCCTAAATTTACGCATCTTTAGTGTATGTGTTTTTCATAGTGGTATTGTATTTGTGTGAAAGTTAAATCCAGCCATCTGAGTTGATAAATAACATTGCTTTGAAACATGTCCTGAGATCCTTTGGGTCTCACAGATGGTAATTTTGAGACAACTCTTTAGTTGTCCTCAAAAATCAGAACTTGGGATGGAATAGAACCTCTATTTTCCACATATTTCTCTGCCTGAAGCTTACAACGAGCTTAGTATCTCTCTACTTAAGTTAGTTTGTTTTGTGTTGGGTTGTTTTCATCTGTTCATTTTGAATGTATGTTGGTTAACTCAGTACCTTAACAAAGCTTCATCTTAGCTCTTAATGCCATGTTGAATTCTATTTTATTTCTTTTGGAAATCATGGGTTATTTCCCTTATTCTGTCAGTGATTACCAGTGCACCAATCGTTCTTCTAGTTTTATGTTAAAATTAATTTGTTGCTCTATCCTTTCTGTTCTCTTTGTTGATTGAGGGAAATAGAATAATCTTGATTGCCTCTACGAATGGGGTTGTCTGCATAGTAGTGTTATCCTTATTGTTATGTGTTTCGGAGTGTGTCGATTTGCAAAATCAAATATAGTTAGCTACATAAATGATTATATATTTGTGTGAGCATATTTGTGATTTAAATTGTGATATGAATTGTTAACTAATTCTTATCGTTTTTGTTACATGAATGCACTTGATCGAGTTCAATGGAATCCCACACCTGCATTTCTTATGGGCAATGCCCAATCTTGAGTCAGCCTTATGCCAAGTCCAAACAAATGGACTAGATATGCAAAAAATACAAGCTGGTATACATCGGTATACAATGGTATACAACAATATGAAGTAACAGGAAGCTAGCATACAGGTTCAAGAAAGGAAGAAATGAAAAGGGAAGTTAATATACAGGTCTTGGGAAGCGAAGATATGAAGTATACAGCCGGTATACAACAATATATACAGCTGATATACAGTTCAAAAAATGGACTCAAAGTCCACGAAAGTCCAGTACAAAAGTCTTGAACAGTTTTAAGCGGGCCAAAGAAGGGGCCCAAATCTCAAACTCTTCTTTATTTTCCATGTATTTATTTCAATTATTTGTATTAACTAACTCTTCTAATATTAATATAAATATATCCCTTAAAGTGTTGTCATTTTTAATTTTATCTTTATTTTATTTTTCTCGTAATTCATTTTATATATCGCAACTTAATTTGGCTCAGTTAAAATTAGGAGAATTTGGATGTATTAATTTTGCTAAAATGAACCTTTTTTAAAAAAATAATAATAAATAAAAATTCTTTCTTGCCCCCTTCTCATTAGTCTCATTTAGGCTTCAATTTATTCACAACAAAAAGTGTTATACTAAATTGTCTTATTTAATTGAATTTTTCTTTTCTTTTAAATAATAATTGTTTAATGAATTGGTGAGATCTCATATCTTTAAAAATGAATTTTCGCTAGTAAAAATAAAATTACTCATTGTCTTAAGTGATAACATTTTCCTTAAATTTTCTTCAAATATTTTTCATTATTTCAACTCTTTCAGAATTAGTCATTTTCGAGTCAGTCAAAATTATTTTTGGTCAACCATTTTTTAAACAGACGTTCTTAAGTGCCGTGAAACACTTCTTAAGACGTTACTTGAACTTTTACCCAATTTTTTTTCTAATTTTATAGATTTATTTCTATTTTTAAGTCTTTCAAATTGTTTTAAAGTTTTCTTAATTTTTTTATAAAAATTAAGTGGCGACTCTGTTTTGTTTTAGAATTATTTTTGAAATTTTATTTAAGTTTGGAAATAATTTCTAAAATTTCAAAATCATTTTATTTTTCTATTTTTTGAAAATAATGCAAAATTCTGAAAAGGGATAAAACAAGAGAAACTTGGTCTAATGAATCTTTTATTAAGAAGATCTTTCAACTGTTCTTTTAACTCTTTCAATTTAGCTGGAGCCATTTTATATAGAAAAATAGATATTGATTTGGTGTCGGGAAGGACCTCAATTCCAATGTCAATCTCCCTGCAAAGTGGGACTCGTGGAAGTTCATCTTGAAATACTTTGGGATATTCATTAACAACTGACATAGACCGTAGAGTCAGGACATTGAAATTGAATCCCTAACAGAAACGAAGTGACAGATGTACCCTTTAGAAACTATTTTCCTTGCCTTAAACTTCACTAGGAATACGACACTTCTTTTCCATTCTAAACTTATTTCATCAGAAAACTGAAATTACACAATTCTACTCCAATAATTGTCTGTGGCATAACATGAATACAACTAGTCCATTCCTATAATGACATCAAAATTAACCATATCTAGCTCGACTAAGTCATCCATGGTGTCTCTATGACATATGGTGACTGTGCACTTTATATAGACTCGTGTAACTAAAACAAACTAACCAATAAGAGTTGACACTGCAAATGGTTCATTAAGTTATTCGAGACTCATTCAAAAAAAATTAGCAATATAAGGGGTTACATAAGATAAAGTGGATCTGGGGGCAAGCAAAGTATAGACATCATGAGTAAAGACTTCTGACATACCTGTAATAACATCTAGAGGTGTTTTCAGATCCTAGCAACTGTCTAGGGCATACAAGCAGTTCTGACCTCTATCTGTTCATGTAGTTGCACCTTCTGTCATACCCCACCCTATAGGGTCTGCTGAGTTAGTGGGCTGAGCATTATTTCTCAGTAATTGGCTTTACTGGTATATAGTCACTATGAAAATACTCTCCCGAGTGTCTTTTTCCAGGTGACACTCTCCTGAGTGTCTCTTTCCATATTTGTTGCATAAAAGATGCTGTAAAATTTTCTGAGCAATATTAGCCGGGAACTGTAAGCCTGATGCTATGGATTTCTAGTAGGTCTAAAACCTCTGGTCATTCCTGGATCAATGAGATGACGCACTTGATGAAGATGGCAAAATTCATGATGACCTCTTATGCACGAAGGACTTGTTACCATTTCCCTAATAACTGACATTAATACTAGTTGAACTGGCCTTTTTGTTCTGATTCACTTCCTTATTTGTCTATTTCAAGCCTTCAGTTTGTTGTTCATAAACCATCAATCTCAATATCTCCAAATCCATATGTAGTAAGGCTGCACCACACTCACTAGTAAATCCTCCAATACTAGACATAAATTTGCACATCCTTGCACTCATCGTAGAAACCATCTCTTGGCCATAACAATATAGTTGATTAAATCTATGACTGTACTCCTTCACACTCATGTTACCTTGCTTGAGTGCCATAAATTCATCGTCCTTAGCCTCTCTCAGCAATAAGGGCTGAAAGTGATTGATGAATGCATCTATGAAGCCATCTCATACAACAAGAGCCACATCATTCTCTCTGGATAACTCTCACTATTCATACCAAGTTCCATCAACATCCTTCAACTAGTATGAAGCAAGTTCAAGTCCCTTTGTCTCACTAACATGCATAACTATGAGGATTTTTTACACCTTATCAATGAAGTTCTAGGGGTTCTTTTCAACCTTAGACATTGTGAAGACTATATCATTCATTTGGAAGAACTCTGAAATTCTAGAGGTGTCTAACAGTTCATGGGATCTAGCACTGGTAGAGGTTGCACCCTGACATCATGATAGAGCATCAAATAGTCTGATGAGTCAAAGTCAACTCACTGGCATTTGCTTCGGTAGAAGCATCAGGGCTAGTGTTAGCGCTCTTACTCATAGTTGTTTTCCTCTTAATAGACATTGAAATACGCAATAACACATGAAATTGATTCAACATCATAAAGCTCAACTCTATAGTACAATTTAGAGTTTGAAAGAAGGGTAGTACTTCATAAAGCTCAACTCTATAGTACAATTTAGAGTTTGAAAGAAGGGTAGTACTTCATAAAGCCCAACTCTATAGTACAATTTAGAGTTTGAAAGAAGGGTAGTATTTCCTAATATCCTGTAGCCTCCCTATAATAAGTGTGGCATGCTTCACACCTATAAAACGATTTCTACAAGACACAGATTCATAGATATCCTAAGAAACTTAAATCTAGTGCTCTAATACCAAGTTTATCATGCCTCGAGCCTAAACCTTGGGCAGAACTGGTACCCGATTCCATCGCTAGCCTGAGCATACTCTTTGCAGAGCATGAACATAAAGCATACACCCCGACATGAGAAGAAAATATGATTTAAATCATTTGAGGAGTTAAGTCTTGTAAAACTAAGTACTGGCCTAATTAATATCATAAGGCGACTCAAAGGCTAAAGTTGGAACACACGATTTGACATTTTACTGTCTGACCGTCTGCCTATGAAGCCTCCACATAATGAATACTATTTACTGGAATAAGGCACCTGACATACCTTGAGATGAACATGCTAATGTACAAAAAACAATGACTAATCCCTTGAGAACAAAGTGGGGGCTCACCAAAAATAAGATGTGAAGAGTCTAGCATGTTGCTCGATCTTACGCCTTCTACTTGAATTTGGATCATTTAAAAGATGCAGCGCACCTAATAAAAGGGATGTAAGTATATATTGAATTGTAGCATATGTAAAATGGCAGAATGAAACATGGACATACATATATACATAAAAGAGAAACAAGATAGCCAACAGAGTCATAGACATGACATGAAAAGAATTATGAAGTCAAGAGTCATTAAGTTATCTTAACATTTAGTCTTTCATTATACGTTAGTTCATTATGGGAGTTTCTTAGTATAACTGACATAAATCACCATATGAGCACATCGAGTCTAATCTCGACCAAATAAATTAATGTAAGAGGTTGAGAGGAGGAGAGAATAATATCTTAGAACTTTAGAGAATGATGGTGTTATGCAAAATCTCTGGAAAAAAATGAGTTTTCAAAGAAATTCATGTAACACCCCGCCTATTCGGATATTTAAATAACCCATGATTTTGTGATGAGACTAATAGTACTTGATATGTTAGGAAGGATGTTTTATAAGGTATTTTAAGTACACAATGATAGTATGTTAAGTTTTGAGGTCTAGCAAGTTATAAAATAAAAGTCGGAAAGAGTTATTGTAAGTTCCTTTAATAAATTCTCTAAATATTTAGGTCAAATGTCTAGAAGCTTTCTCCTAATATATAAATTGTTAGAAGTCCCCCAACCTACCAAATCGAAAGTCTATGAGTCTAGCTACCGACTAATTAAACCGTTCATTCATATCACTTTAAAATAGAGAGATATTTGTATTTTTACGAGACTACGCAAGCAGGCACGTTAAGGCAGGTCTCCCTAGCCCCTGAGTCTGTGGTGTTTTGTAAAACAACACCTTCTTCATTTTTTATCCATAAAACACTTTTGAAAACCTAGAAAAATAAGAGCCCAAGCTCCTAAATCCTCCATTGAATTTGATGCTTTAAACTCAGAAGTTTAATGGAAGTTGCTCTACATTGCAAGCTCATCTAACAAGTATATTCTTATCCACGTTAGAGAATCATTTGCCTTTCCCTATAAGGTTCACAACCAATCTCTATCTTTCCTTATTAAGTACGTAGATTTTCTATTTCTAGTTCAATGTATGCACCATAGATAGTCTTTAATAGGTGATAAATCAATCAAATAATTAAGATCAAGAGAAGGTAAATAACTTAATAATGGAAATAAAAATCTAACAATACGATTATCAAAATTCAACTTTTATGTTCAAACTACAACCCTAGATACTATGAGTTTAGGTACTCATGAATTGATTACAAACAAACAAAGTCATGAACAACAAGTGTTTGAATAATTAAAGAATGGAAAAATAAAGTAAAACCTACAAGTTGACATTCTTCAACCTCTCTCTGCAATTATTGGCTTTAATAATAGCTAAAAATGTGTTTAAGGATGTATATATAGAGTCCCCAAAAGTCCTATACCATAGTACCCCTTTAAAAATCAAACCAAGCAAACTTGGCTTGACAAATGGCTTGTGTCAATGCACCATGCCTTGCACGACGCCCCCAGACCTTTTTGGTATAATGTTTGTTTTTGGCATTGGTGGAGTTTTTGGCTTGATGCCTTGCACCAGGCGTAGCACGATGCCGAACATCAAGACACTTTTGTTTTTCCCTTGATTTTTCTTCACTTTACACTCCCATCTTGGTTTTACACCTTTGGACTTATTTTGGATCGATGTCTTTGGCTCCTACTCAGACTTCAAAGCTTATATGCGTCAATTTATACCCAAACTCTTTCAATTCCAACCTACAAAATCAAAATACCAACATAAGTGTAATTCATATTATTTAAGCTCAAAATAACACTTTAAAGCACTCTAATGTGAGGCAAATAATAATAAAAAATATATGGCTTTTAGCCTCACATCATGGGACATGTAGGTTTCTACCGCAGGTTTATCATAGATTTCTTAAAGGTGTCAAGACGCCTCTATAAGTTTCTGGAAAAAAAATGTGAAGTTTAATTATGAGGTAGGTTGTTTAGCCGTATTTAAGGAGTTGAAGAAAAGACTGGTTTCTACACCAGTCATGATTGCACCAGATTGGACATTGCCCTTTGAGTTGATGTGTGATGCTAGTGACTTTGTGATGGGCACAGTCTTTTATCAGCAAAGGTATAAAAAACTCCACTCAGTATACTACTACATCAAGGCATTAGATGTAGCTCAGTCCAACTACACTGTGATGAAGAAAGAGTTACTTGTAATTGTATTTGTCGAGAGAAAATTTTGGTCATACTTAGTTAGGGCTAGATTAGTGGTTAATACTGATCATGCAACACTCAGATATCTCTTTGCTAAAAAAGATGCCAAGATAGGATAATTTGGTGGATCTTTCTTCTTTTGGAATTTGATTTGGAGAGTTAAGATCGAAAAGGGTGTGAAAATCAAGTAGCAAATCACCTGTCACGCTTGAAAGGTAGAGATTATGTTGATAAAGGTAAAGCAATTAGCGATGAGTTTCAAGCAACTTTTTTCTCTAATACAGAGGAGTTCTTCTGGTATGCATACATAGTGAATATCCTAGTAAGTGGTATCTACCCATTTCACACGAGATTCGAGTAGAAGAAAAGGCTCAATCATGAATCTCAATTCCATAATGGGATGAGTCATATTTATTCAAAGAAGGACGAAACCAGGTGATTAGGCATTGCATTCCTCGAAGTGATAGCAAACAAGTAACAAAAAGTTGTCACGTTTCTTCTTATGAGAGACAACATGGTGGTGATTGGATTGCCACAAAAGTACTCCACTAAGGCTTATTTTGCCCTACTTTTTTATAGTTGCATATCAGTTTGTTAAATGTTGTGATAGATTCAAAAAAAAGGGAAATTTTTTAAAAGGCATGAGATGCCACTTGTCATGACCCAAAATTGGACCATAAAAAGTAGGCAACCCAACCCAAGAGAACGAAAGTACAACTAAGCATTTAAATAAGTAAAGTGGAAGAAAGACAATAATAAGATGAGGGTCAACAACATAGATATATACATAACAATACAAAATATACAGAAAGGCCCTAAAAAGACTAGGAAAAATGAAATATATATACAAGAACCAAACCTCGAACCTCGTGTCACCAGTACAAGAGCGTCTAAGTATAGAAATAGCGCTATACAAGAAGCTATTGTCTACCTAAATATAAAATATAGACAATATGTATGTCACGACCTAATTTCTCGGTCATGATGGCACCTACAACCCCCGGTAGGTGAACCAATCCCCGTAGCCCAGAACAGTTAGTAATGGGTTACTATCTAGCAAATAAGGGAACAAGACGAATAAAATAGATAACAGGGATATAAATATATACATATGCGGAAACTAAACCAAACCCCAAGACCTGGTATCATAGTATAGAGCCCAAACTATTTACATGGAGTGCAAATAATCCAAAATAATATATACAGATGTCTCTGAATGGTAATAGAGTACATGAAGCAAAGGATAAACTAAAGCTAAGCCCGGAGCGCCAAGAGCTCACCCTCAGTCTGAAGTAGTCCCCAACAAATCTCCAGGCACGAATCACAGTGATCTAACGGCGATGGCCCACGCTAGGATCTGCACCCAAAGATGCAAGGGGAGGGGAGAGCACCAAATGCGAAGCATAAGGTACCCAGTAGGTATCATAGGCCGACTGGGTACATATAAGATAAAAGCGCAGTAATAGACAGAATAGAAGCAAGTAGTCACAGAAATCAACGAAAGGTACACAGGAACTAGCCCAGAGGGAAATCAACAGAACCACAGATGAGGCTAGTAAGCAGAATATACACACCAAAGGCACAGGTGAAAGTAAGAAACAACGCACCTGGGATCCTTGCAACAACAGTGTATACAAAATAAGTTTACAGAATGGACGGTATACCGGTAACCTCAAGTGTAAGAAGAAGAGAGAAAGAGTAATAATAGGCATGCTCAAGACATGAATCAAACTCAACTAGTCATACCAATCTCAAATCCAGAAACTAACAGTCTAGCAGTAACCAATCTCCTACTTATCCATAATAGGGAATAATTCTACAGGTAAAAAGCAAAAGTCTACCTACAGTCCCTCAGCCGCCCATACAACCGAGGAACACAAACAAGTGAAAACAAACCCTCCGGCATCCCATACTACCGGAGCGTACAATCAGCAAACAGCAAACAAGGGTGGAACCTCGAACCATGAATGATATGATGCATGAAGATCTCAAGTGCCATAGTATCTCTGTATGTACCTTCTCCGGCGCCGATCCGGCCCAGCAGGTAGGTTCCATGGAAGGACTCTGCCCGTATACCTCTACTCCCCCGTATACCCCTCTTTCGGCACACGCAGCCCGTAGCCCCTGGCCCGGATAGCAAGGTCCATGGAGGTCAC